>SJYC01092679.1:20000-25831 GCA_006408675.1 Madoqua kirkii | reverse complement strand
TTCCATAAGAAATTATTTAATTCTCAATAGAGGAAATTTTTTTCTCCAACAGCAAGAGAAGAAAATACCTCTAAATCAAAATATCTAAAAACTCTCAATTAAGATATGGAACCAGCAGGAATTTTGATTGTTCACTCTTTTCTCAACCATTACCCTCTTCACAAAAAAAATAGAATACATACACCCCCTCACAGCCTGTCCACATCCAGCAACATCTACTTCACCCAGGTGCAGGGCACACCCCACATCTGTTTGGTGGGCTTGGGATGCTGCTCTTATCTGTATCTGGGCTCTGTGGACAGGCCTAAGAACAAGCAGTTGAAAAGCAGTCCCACTTGGCTGTTTCCCTTAGGCCTGTGCCACTTACTGGCAGCTCTGTTCTCTAGGCCGGAAGCTGGAGCCCAGAGCCTGGTCCGCATGAATCTAGCAGCAGCAGACCCTGAATTGTTCATTTGAAATCCTTGAAGAAAACTTCTTATCAGCTGAACTTGCTCTCTTTAAGGTTTTCATCTCTGCAAAGTTGAGTCATTCTAAGTGTTTCTGTGTGTGGTCTGGAGAAACATTTAACCAGGGCTGCAGGGCCAGCTCCTCATCGAACCATCCAGGATGAGCTCCTGTAGGGACCCACTGGAGGCCAGTCCCTGAGGGAACATTCCCAAGAGTCATGATAACAAGATGTGCTTGTTTATTTTATTTTTGGCAGTGGAACTAGTTTTCAAAGCACAGTCACACTCAGGCAGGTTGGGGCAGGTATGACTGACCCTTCCTTACAGCTGAGAGAAGAGAGGACTAGGGGTGGGAACTCAGGGCTCATGGTACTATTAAGCTGCAAAGGTAAGACAGGAATGCAGTTCTCCCAATGCCAGGCCCTGTGATCTTCCCATTCTTTTGGTCTCAGACCACCCTGTAGAGCCAACCAGGTTTGTCTTGGAAACTCTGCCCGTTTGGTGATCCAGTACGCTGCAGTAGCCTGCCAGGACTCTGCAAACTCATTGTCAAGCTGAGACCTGCCTCCCTTCAGTGAAAGGCACACATTCTGAATTGCACTTTTCTCCATCACCTCATCCGATCCCTCACTGTCTTTCTAAACAGATCACAGGTCAAAGGGGAAAGTAGTGGAATTAAATGCATTTGTACATAGATGTGAATTAATAAATAATTAATGAGAGATCAGGTCTTCCCTGGCGGCTTAAGGATAAAAAATCTGCAGGAGCCACAGGAGACGTGGGTTTTATCCCTGGGTCCAGAAAATCCCCTGGAGTAGGCAATGGCAACCCACCCCAGTATTCTTTTTGGGGAAATCCCATGGACAGAGGAGCCTGGCAGGAGACAGTCCATGGGGTCTCAGAGAGTAGGACACAACTAAGCAACAATGTACATGTCACATTAAATACTTTGGAATCCCCCAAACACAGGCTTCTGGGAAAGTACAAGTTCAAGAGCTATGCTGGGCACGAAAAATACATCATAAGGTATCTGCTGCCTCTTTTTCTAAAATATTTATTAATATTTATTTGGCTGTGCTGAGTCTTAATTGTGGCATGCAAATTCTTAGTTGCAGCATGTGGGATCTCGTTCCTTTGACCAGGGAATGAACCCAAGCCCCCAGCACTGAAAGCTCAGAATTTTAGCCACTGGACCACCTGGGAAGACCTCGGTTACCTCTTTTTAAAAAATATTTTTATTTATTTATGTGGCTGTGCTGGGTCTTAGTTTCAGCATTCAGGATCTTTAGTTGTGGCATGAGAACTCTTGGTTGCAGCATGTGAGATCTAGTTCCCCTGGCCCCTGCACTGGGGCACAGAGTCTTAGCCACTGGACCACCGGGGAAGTCCGAAGAGTCTGTTTTATACAAAGGTCAAAAACAAAGTCAGCATCCTGTTTGTGAGTCTCCTGAAAGAGCACCACAGTTTAAATCTCTGCAGCTGACTTCTGTTTGCACCAAGACTTTAGGGTCTCCACCGCTGCATGTAATCTAGAGGGCTGCTTCTCAAACTCTGGAGTGCTCCAGGATCGCCCCCGGGTGTTTGTTCAACACGCACCTTTCGGGGCTGCTCCCCACACCTGCTAAATTAGAATCTCTGATGAGAAGGTAGACTCTAGGTGGGAGTCTGGGCTATAATCCTGCTTTAGGAGAGTTAATTGATCTGTGCTTCAGTTTAATTGTCTATAAATTGAGTCTGATAGCATCTCCCTGAGGGATTACGGAAAGGAATGAACAAGGTTGTTTAGTTGCTCAGTCATGTCGGACTGTTTGTGACCCCATAGACTGTAGCACACCAGGCTTCCCTATCCTTCACTATGTCCTGGAGTTTGCTCAAACTCATGTCCGTGAGTTGATGATGCCATCCAACCCTCTCATCCTCTGTTACCCCCTTCTCTTCTTGCCGTCCATCTTTCCCAGCATCAGTAGTTCCCATCTCTCTCAGTGAGTTGGCTCTTCGCATCAGGTAGCCAAAGTATTGGAGCTTCAGCTTCAGTCCTTCCAATGAATATTCAGGGCTGATTACTGAACGTATAATTATTATAATGAACAAAGAAATGTGTGCAGATCCGAGACAGGTACCTTCACCCAAGTGCTTAATAAAATTATTTTTAAGCCCCCACCAGGAGAAGCAGGGGCTCCCAAGGTCCTGCCTGCTATGGTTAGGGGGTTTCATTTCTTCATCAGAGTCTTTTGTCATTGTGGATAAGCAGGGCTGGAAGCAGGAGGTGATGAAATATTGCTTTATGCGTCTCTCTAACTTTTCAAAACTATGTCCTCCCACTGACAGGCAAGGTCTCTTGCTTCGCTTCTCTGCAACCCTCCTGGCCCCCAGCAGAGCTCATGGGTGGGAGCTCAAAGAAGCTGATGCAATTGCCCTGGTCCCTTCCTCCCAGTCAGCCAAGGTCAAAGTGCTTCTCTAACAGTATCTGAATGCTTGCCTAAGTAGCAATGCCCTCCCCAAAGACCCTTCTCTCCTGCCTCCTCATGGTCCAGACACTACTCAGCCCTCATTAAAATCTTGGATCTGTTTTCAAAAGTCACATGACCTGGCACAGACAAAGCACTTCAAACACATTCCCCCAGCAACTCCACAAGACAGGTGATGTCATTATCCCTGTTTTTCTGTTGAGAGAAATAAGGTTCAGGGAAGCCCTGCACTTGCTTAAGTCTATGCAGCTTCCAGGTGGGAGGGTGAGGATCTGAAGCCAGTGCCTAACCCCAGAGTCTACCCTTCGCCTCCACCGTCCTCTGGGAAGGCGCCTGTGTCCTCTTGTAGCATCTGCCATGTGATCTGCAGCCATGCTGCAGGAGGTCCCCTGCTTTTCCTCTCCACTCCTTTCCAGTCTCCCCAGTCAGATTTACAGACTTGTCTGAGTGACACAATGCTATCATTTGATATAGACTTCAAGTGAGGCTGACCTCTTGCTGGCTGTGTTATCTTGGCCAAGTTAGTTAGCCTCTCTGGGCCTTCGTTTCCTATCTATAAAAGAAGACTCAGAAGGCAACCTAATCATGGTGTTATTGTGAGGACTGTGTACTAGGCTCAGCTCAGAGCCAGCACTAATCGTTTCTGTGTGATGTCTTTGTAGTCATTTGTATTGATTACATTTTCATCTTTTAGGGCAAAAGTTGGCATCCACAGTTTGTGTACCAAATCTGGCCCATTACACATTTTTGTATGGACAGTGAGATGAGAAGTTTTTACATTTTTAAATGGCTGAAAAAAATTAAAAGAATAATATTTCATGACACATGAAAATTAGATGCAACTCAAATTTCAGTGTCCAAAATAAAGTCTTATTGAAATATACTATGCTCATTCATTTGTATATAATCTGTGGTTACTTTCCCTTTGAGTAGCTGTAACAGAGACTGAACTGCATGGCTGGCAAAGCCAGAAATATTTACTGTCTGATCTGTTATAGAAAATGTTTGCCAATCCCTGATATAGGGGATAAAGAGCTTATTCTAAAGTCTTCTGTGTAGACCTGTCCTGGGCTGTAAGTAAGGAAAGTGAAAGTGAAAGTCGCTCAGTTGTGTCCGGCTCTTTGCGACCCCATGGACTATCCATGGAATTCTCCAGGCCAGAATACTGGAGTGGGCAGCCGTGTAAGGAGGAACCCTCTTAAAAAAAAAACAGGTTTTGAACTCCTGGTGGTAAAGAAGAAGTAAGGGACTTCCTTGATGGTCCAGTGGTTAGGAATCCACCTGCCAGTGCAGAGGACATGGGTTTGATCCCTGACCAGGGAACTAAAATCCCAAAAGTCATGGAGCAACTAGGACTGTGTGCCCCAACTACTGAACCCAAGCTCTAGAGCCTGTGCTCTGCAACAAGAGAACCCCGAGCACTGCAACTAGAGAGCAGCCCCCCTCACTGCAGCTAGAGATAACCCACGTGCAGCAGTGAGGGCCCAGCTCAACCGAAATTAATTTATTAATTAAAGTTTTAAAAGAAGGTGCAATAAGACTCCTGTGTAACTGCTGACCATGTCGGAAGGAGCAGTTATGTGGTACCACAATGTAGGTCTTGGACACAATGAGGCAGCCCACAAAGAGTGTTGGCAGAAAAGGTATAAAGTTGTTAGCTGGGATTCAAAGAGACCCACCCACCATCTTTTCCCAGCAGACACACCTGGCTTCCAGAACTTCTCAGCCGGCATTTCATCTAGTGGAATCATGAGGTTGAACCCTGGACGACAACCTATAAGCACAAAAGCTGTACCAGCTTCCAGAACACTTCCTTAAAAATAGCATGTTCACTCCTTCTTGGCCCTTTCTCTTGCTTTGGTGCCTGGGAGAAGACTGAAGATCTAGCATCCATGTCGGACTGATTGATTCTTATTTTCATGGAATGAAATGATGATGGAATAGTGATCTAAAAGCAGGCCAGAGTGCAAGGACTTTGATGAACAGGGACATTGCTCCCGGCCTGAATTGCTTACCTGGCAATGGCACCCCACTCCAGTACTCTTGCCTAGAAAATCCCATGGACGGGGGAGCCTCGTGGCTGCAGTCCATGGGGTCACTAAGAGTTGGACACGACTGAGCGACTTCATCTTCACTTTTCACTTTCATATATTGGAGAAGGAAATGGTAACCCACTCCAGTGTTCTTGCCTGGAGAATCCCAGGGCCAGGAAGCCTGGTGGGCTGCCGTCTATGGGGTCGCACAGAGTCGGACATGACTGAAGCGACTTAGCAGCAGCAGCAGACTTTTACAGGAGGAAAAAAAATTGCTGTTATTTTGAATTTATTTTTTAAAAAATCTTTAAATTTTTTATTGGCATATAGCCGATTAACAATGCTGTGATGATTTCAGGCGGACAGCAAAGGAACTCAGCCATACATATTGGAATTGTTATCCTGAGTCAAACTTAATCCTGATACACTCTGCAAGGTGTCTTCTGGTGATAACTTTCTCTTTTCTGCCAGTGGTTCTTAACCTTCATTTTAATAGACTTTCCCTGTGTCAGAGTGTGGGGAGCTGTGGAGGGGGAGACAGCCATCCCCCATGATTGAAGATGTGAAGCAGGAGGGTGGTGGAGCTAAGTAAGGGTCCTTCCTTTTAGCTGATTTCTGTACTTGCCTTCCTCAGCCTGGAAAAAATGATGGCAGTTCCTTCCCTCATCTGAGCACCAAGCTGGGCAGAGGCAAAGAGGTTTTAATTTATTTTTTTATTTCTTAAACTAGCCATCTGCAGGCTCAAAATTTATCCTCTGATAGTTACCCAAGTACTGAGGGCAAGCATTGCCTTATCCAATGGACTGGTCACTTCCATCCATATTTGAGTATATGTGCTGCTGAAGCAAGTATATGTCCACCCTGCTTTAAAACTTGTGTCGCCC
>SJYC01092679.1:0-17500 GCA_006408675.1 Madoqua kirkii | reverse complement strand
CCTGATGGGTTATAATCCATGGAGTTACAAAAGAGTTAGACACGACTGAGCAACTGAGCACACACATGCCTAGCCGCCAAGGCAAAGGGCCAAAGACCGGATGATGGGTCCTGTGTCTAGAGGAGGGCTCCAAACTTTTGCTTGGCAAAGTGGGCAGTGTCCATAGTATATTTCCCAGATTATCCTGCTAGCTGCTCTTGGTGGGAGTCTGCCACTGGGGTCTCCACAGCAGGAGAAGAAAGCAGCCTACACCGTCTCTTGCTCTTGGCAGCATCAGAGGGTGGTGAGCAAGGTGGTGAACAGCGAGTGACAAGGAGTCTAGGCCGCCAGCAGCAGTGAGGGCTCTAGCATCTTGATGTCTGGGGCATCTCTTCTCCCTGTGTTCTCCTGCCCCTTCATTATCTTTGCAACCAGCTCTTTGCGTGAAATATGCAGAGCAGATACTGATTTCCCAACTGAACCTTGCTCATACAGATGCCAGAATAAACAGTCCAAAACCCAGATGCTGTGAATATAACAAAAGGCCCAGAGGGAGACCCAAACTGGGCAGAAAAGTGAGGAAATGCAGGATGGAAGGCATTTGGGACAGGAGGTCAGCCACCTGGAAGGAGGTTTCCTCTGCTGTTCGAAGGTCAATGAGTGAGCACTAAATGGTCAACTGGGTATTAGATCAGACCAAGCTCAAAGTCAGAGACTACCCTGAAAAGAGGTTCGGAAGGAGGAGGGAAGTGTGGGGAGGACACAGAAGTGGTGTGCGGAAGAGAAGGGCCACTAAGATGCAACGGGGTGGTCAGATTCCCAAAGACACTGCCATTTCACTGCATGGCTTGGAACTGGCCTTAAAGCATTGAGTGATGAGACAGCCAGATTTCAGGCTATAGCTTAGGGTCACCCATTGGAGTTAAGGCGGATTTGATAATACAATACACTATACTTTGAAGATATCTTAAAGTGGATTTGATGAACTTTAAGAAACTCAGGACTTCCCTGGTAGTCCGGTGGTTAAGAATCTGCCTGTCAATGCAGGGGACAGGGGTCGGGTCTGGGAGGCTCCCACATGCCTCAGCGCAACTAAGCTCATACGTCACAATTATTAAGTCCATGCTCTAGAGCCTGTGCTCCGAACCAAGAGAAGCCACCACAGTGAGAAGCCTGAGCACCACAGGGAAGAGCAGACCCTGTTCGCTGCACCTAGAGAAAACCTGCATGCAGCAACGAAAACCCAGGGCGGCCAAAAAATACACACGTATGGAAATTCAGACCTTGCTTGGGCTGTAAGCTTGGTGTTACCCCAATAGAAGTTCTTTCCTTTCTCAGTGTCCCTCAGTCCCTAGGTTGAACTTGGTTCTATCAAATAACATGCTGTAAAGCTGATGGGATATCACCAAGAACAGGTCACAATAGGCTGTGACTTGTCTTGTTAGTGCTGTCTTTCTTTGGCTCTTCTCACTTGCCGGCTTTGATAACAGCCTCGTGAGTTGCCCTGTAGAGAGGCCCATGTGTCAGGAAACTGAATGTGCCCACTGGCCAACAGCCCACAGGGAACTGATACAGAGGTATAGAACGGACTGTTGGCTTCAGAGGGAGAGGGAGAGGGTGGGAAGATCTGGGAGAAGGACAACGAAACATGTATACAATCATATGGGAGATGAAGCACCAGTCTATGTTCAATACAGGATATAGGATGCTTGGGGCCGGTGTATGGGATGAACCGGGGGGATGGGCAGGGAAGGGAGGTGGGAGGGGGCTTTAACATGGGGAGATCGTCCACACCTGTGGCTGATTCATGTCAATGTATGGCAGAACCAATGCAGTGCTGTGAAATGGAATAAGCATTAAACAAAAAATAAAAATTAAAAAAAAAAAAAAAAAGAGTCTTCAGCTCCAGCTGACACCTTGAATGAAAGACCCAGCAAAGCCACACCCAGATTCCTGAAACATAGACACCAGGTGCTAATAAATGTTGTTTTAAACCTCTGAGTTGTGGGGTAATTTGTTACATAACCTAGAGAGCTGATACAGATACTCTACCTTGAGTTTAGCCAACATGAGGGTTTCTTACACACTCCCCTCTTCTATTTGCAAATCCAAAGCATGAACCCCATTCAGCAGTGCATGGACAGGGATAAACGACCAATGACGCCCTTGAACACCAACCCAAAGGAGAGGCAGGATTCTTTGAAAGGAAAACAAGCGTAGGAGATAAATAAACTAAGAGGGAGCAGTGGGGGTGTGGGGAAGGTGAAACTGGGGGAGGCCTTGCAGATCGAGGTAGTGCTGACAGCTGAGAGCTAGGCCCACACCTGCAGCAGGGGCTGGGCTCCAAGTGAACTTCCATCAGGGCTGACGCTCAGCCACATACATCTCTGTGTGCACAGTCTGAAAGGGTATATTCCAGTCTCTTCACAGTGGAGACCTCCAGCAGATGGGATTAGAGAGGACCTTTTTCTTCCAACTTTGTAGACTTCCACTGTGGATAATGATTTAAAAAATTTTTATACTATTTTTATAAACATAATTATATTAGTAAGTACTATAGAACCTTCTTGAAAATTTGATTTGGATTGCATTAACTTGATAATGACATCATCTCTAGAATAATTTTCTTGTCCTGTACATTGTGTACAGTGTTAACTTTTATACTTTTCAGTAACATTTGGTTACACAACACATGTGTGTGTGTGTGTGTGTGTGTGTGTGTGTGTGTGGTGTATGTTAAGAACAGAATAACTAAAATGCATCAGCTGCCTTCTCTGTGTTGCCCACTGTTTATTCATAGGCCTCACTTTAGTACTAGGACTGGGAAATAGGTATTTACAGATGAGGAAACAGGCTCCTGACTTGCTGGAAACTGGGCTCCCAGTCTGAATCGAGATGAAGCAGAAGCATGATCTTTTCTCCAGGTTCCCTATAGTCCAAAGCAGTGGTCCCCAACCTTTCTGGCACCAGGCACTGGCTTTCTGGAAGACAGTTTCTCCACGGACGGGGGGTGGGGGGTGGTGAGCTGTCAGGTGATAACGCGAGAGGTGGGAACGAGGGGGAGTACCAGATGAAGACGAAGCTGTGCTTGCCCACTTGCTCACCTCCTACTATGCGGCCTGGTTCCTAATAGGTCGCAGACCAGTACCAGGCCATGGCCCAGGGGCTGGGGACCTCTGCTCTAAAGAATATAAACTGAGTGTAGATAAGATAAGCTGTGTGATATCCATTCCACAGTTCGTGAAGCTCTTTCTCCTTTGGCCAACCAATCACAGCCTACACTATACTATAGAAGCATACATTAGTATGGAGTTGTGAACAGTTGGGGTTTAAAAATATTAAAACTGAACTTCACTCTGATGGTTGTACTAGCCTATATGAGACACTTTGATTTCAACAATCCAGGATTTTCATCAACATTAACAGTAAGCATCCTCAAGCACTTTCAGAATGTACCATATATTTTTCCATTTCACACATCAGTAGCCATTTTTATTTAAAGTTATGTGTTTTTGATGAGTATAAACATATTTTTTAATATATTTCAGAAGAGGTTGTCCTGAAGAAAACTAGGGTCAGATGAAACTCTTTTCTCTTTGAGGCTCTAGGCCATCTGCCGAGAAGCTCTTAATGGCACAGGGCAGAGCAGGTGCTCTGGAGTCAGAGGAACTAGGTTTGGACCCCGATTCTGCCATTTCTCTTTTTTTTCGTATTTATTTGCATATTTGGCTCTGCCAGGTCTTAGTTACAGCACACCAGGTCTTTGATCTTTGTTGCAGGATCTTTAGTTGCAGCACGTGGGATGTAGTTCCTTGAACAGGGATTGAACCCAGGTCCCCTGCAGTTGGAGTGTGGAGTCTTAACCAGTGGACCATCTGGGAAGTCCCTCTGCCATTTCTTACTGTGTGTCCTTGAGTAACTTACTTTACTCCTTTATCAGTTAGGAAAACAGAAACCCGCTGTTTTACCAGAGAGCATTTTATATAGGGAATTGATTAAATCAGTGCTACAGGGACTACAGAAGCAAAAAGGTAACCCAACAAGAACACAGAAAGTGACAGTTTTGTCCCCTCTAGGGCTGTGGAGGGTGGGGGGACCGTGAAAGAAAAGCTGGGGTTCTCAGACTCTAGAAGCTTTCAGGAGAAACACTGTGGCGTGGGAGCCCAGATCTTTGAAGGCAAGGGCCATCACTGAGAGGGTGTTGACAGGCGCAGGAAGCTGAGGAAAGTGGCAATCCCTCCTTCCCTCTCTCTGCACCCCTTATTGGCAGAACCTGAAAAAGCAAAGACGAAAAGAGGTTGCAGAATCCCAGCTTAGTGGTGCTAGTGGTAAAGAAACCTCCTGCCAATGCAAGAGACATAAGAGACACAGGTTTAATCCTTGGGTCTGGAAGATCCCCTGGAGAAAACAAATGGTAACCCACTCCAGTATTCTTGCCTGGAGAATCCCATGGACAGAGGAACCTTGTGGGCTACAGTTTAAGGCATCTCAAAAGAGTTGGAAATGACTGAGCATCTTAGCACACATACACAGCTCCTAGAGTCACAGTGCAGTGTACGGGAGAGCTGTGTTGCCCACATCTGAAGCCTCAGCTTCTTCAAAGAGAATTAGAAATGATAAGAGTACTTACCAAAAGCTCGCATTGTAACTGAGCAGAGCCTTGTGGGGCTCCTGGGCAAAAAGCCTTCTGGGTCCTTAATTTCTCATTTGTAGGAAATAGATTTCATCTCGCTTCCAGGATCTTCCCTGAGTTCCAAGGGGGCAGGTTCTAGAGCTGCTGATCAGGGAAGAGAATGGGTGCAGGGAGAAGGGAGGAATTATCAGGAAACAATAGCACAGCCTTATGGTAGGGCCTCAGTTCACCCTCAAGGGACATACATAACAATATCTTTGAGCTATTTTGTGAATACTGAACCCCCCTCCCCGCCAGGTAGAAGAAGTTAGCTGCATGCAGCCCACAAGGAGGTAGACCCCAGACCATTTAGAACCAGAAGATTAATGATGCTGACTCCTAATTACCTCACCATCAACCAATCAGAAGAACGTCCAGGAGCTGATCATGCCTTCCTCTATGAACCATTGCTATAAAACTTCTTCACTATTGCCTCCAGGTTGAGACACACAGTTTTGAGGACATTATCCTGCTATGGTCCTCCTTTTGCCTGGCAAAGTAATAAAGCTATCATTTTCTAGTTTGTCCAAAACTTTGTCTCTGAGAATAAATTTGTCTCCCATGTACAGAGGCCAAATTTTGGCTACATTATGAGCATGAAATGAGATCACGACCTTGAAGTGATCAACCCAGTGCATGGTGAACAGTAGTGCTTCATTTTTGGTGACTTACTGTTTTATTGGAAAAGACTTTGATGATGGGAAAGATTGAAGGCAGGAGGAGAAGGGGACGAGACAGGATGAGATGGTTGGATGGCATCACCGACTCAATGAACGTGAGTTTGAACAAATTCTGGGAGATGGTGAAGGACAGGGAAGCCTGGCGTGATACAGTCCATGGGGTCGAAAAGAGTCAGACATGACTGAGCTACTGGACAACAACTGTTAATAAACCACATTCAGTTTAAGACATATGCCATTGAAATCAGTGTCAAAGTGTTAGGTAGGTAGAATAGGGAAAAAGAGTCCAAAATGGCGGTAGCTAAAAGACAAAGAAGGAAGAAGCCTGCGAAAATAGAACAAAGGAAGGTCCCAGGACCAGAGTGAGAACTTCCGGTGAAACAAGCAGCCCTCCTGGCTAGCCCAGTTTACATAGGGCAGGCTCAGGGAGAGGAAGCCAAGCTGGATGGAGGCTCTTCTTTTGTGTTGGCCTGCCCTCTCGCCTCAAGGATGTATTTTCCTTTGCTTGCCAAATAAAACTGAGCTGTAACCAAGCTGTAACACTGGTCTGCTGCTTCAAATTTTCACTGTGATGAGACAGAACCGAGAAAATCACCCACTCCCCCAATAAAAGAATAAAAAACATTTATTTCACTTTTCAAATTATTTTTAAAATTTATTTTAATTGGAGGCTAATTACTTTACCATATTGTAGTGGTTTTTGCTGTACATCGACATGAATCAGCCATAGGTGCACATGTGTCCCCCATCCTGAACCCCCCTCCCACCTCCCTCCTCATCCCATCCCTCAAGGTTGTCCCAGTGCACTGGCTTTGAGTGCCCTGTTTCATGCATTGAAGTTGGACTGGTGACCTGTTTCACGTATGGTAATATACATGAAACATTTATTTTTTATGTACAAATTGTTTATTTACATGTGATGATGTCAATTGGTAGAGGAGAGGAGGACACAGGAAGGGGAAGGAGAGGTGAAGAGAAAAGGGAAAAGTGGCTAACCCTCAGAACAGTGACTTTTTTAAAAAAATTTATTTATTTGGCTGCTCCAGGCCTTAATTGCAGCGCACAAGATCTTCAACCTTCATTGTGGCCTGCAAAACCTTTTGTTGTGGCGTGAAAACTCTTAGTTGAGGCATGTGATAGCTACTTCCCAGACCAAGAATTGAATCAGGGCCCCGCTGCATTGGGAGTGTGGAGCCTTAGCCACTGCACCACCAGGGAAGTCCCAGTAGCGACTCTTGCTTGCAAATGTTGATTATACTGGTTACCCAGCAGCAAGCAGGGACATTCTTTGAGTAGGCTGCCTAGGCATATCTATGGATTTTCTAAATATCCTGAGAGCTTGGCTGTGAGTGCACTGGGCAGACTAGTGTGTCAGCATCCTTCTGCCAGCACCATCACCTTTGTTAGGTAAGGGCTGCACTAGTTCCCTCCTTGGGAGTTCTCACCTGGGTTGGTACTTCAATCTGGGTCTCACCCAAGTGATTCTAAGCCTTGACTGACCTTGTAATTGCCTGGAGCTTTGAGGAACTGAAGCCTAGCTCCATCTCTACCAATTGTGATGTAATTAATATGGGGTGCTGGGTAGTAGGATTTCCCAAGGTGATTCTGAGGTGCATCCAGGTTTGAGAACCACTGCTGTAAACAAACAAAGCAATCTGAACTGATGTTGTCTGAATTAACAAATCAATTCAATTTTTAAAAATAGGTCTGCTTAGGAACTTCCCTGGTGGTCCAGTAGCTAAGATTCTGAGGTCCCAATGCAGGGGGTTCGGTTTCAATCCTTGGTTAGGCAACTAGATCCCACGTGAGGCAAATAGGAGTCATATGCCTCAACTAAAGTTCCTGCATGCCACAACAAAGATGGGAAACCCTGATCCCTGAGTGCTGCAGCTAAGAACCAGCATGAGCCGAATAAATTGTTTAACCAATTAATGAAAAAATAAGGAAAATAAAAAGTTCAGCTTAAAGAGGAAATAATTGACAATAAGTCAATTTTTTTAACTTAAGAAAAAGAAAGGAAAGGAAAAAAATGAAATGTTTTACTAAAACAAAGTAGAAATAGGTAAACACTAAAAGCCCTTTCCCAGATATATTAAATTAGAACCTTGGAGATCTGGTGGGAATCTAGAGGCTTTTTTTTTTTTTGCCCCTCGTTCATATTTTTTTCCCATATGGTTTATCACAGGGTATGAATATAGTTCCCTGTGCCATACACTAGGAAGAAATCTCAAGTTTTGAAAGCAGTCAAAGTGATTCTAATGATCCACCAGCTTGGGAAACTCTGCAGGTAAAGTACAATTCATTAACTTTTCAAAAATTCCTCTTGATATTATCATCTTCTTGGCTTAACTTGCCTTCATGTTGGATCCAGACTTAATTTGAGTATGTCTACCAAGTATATCCTGCATTTTTGCAACAGATCATTCCTGGATTCTTTCAAAGTCCCTTTGACTTAAAAACCCCTGCAAATTTTCACAGTTGTAGGCTGTACACACGTTACTAAAGGACACTCTTCAGTGGTGGCCTTTGCCCACCCGATTTCTTCCTAATAGCAAATGCCGAAGGTTAGGTGCAGTGTGATTTGAGTAATGAACAGCGCAGTCCTGGAAAATGAGCCTGTTTGGGGCAGTCAGGAAGGCAGGGCTCAGGATGGGGGGAGATAGCCCCAGCCCTTAGATTCTGAGTTGAAGAGGCCAGCGTCTCAGCTGTGCCTTCATTCAGTAGTGGGAAAGGGATGAGAGACACTTTTCCCCACACTGATCAAATTAACCACACCATGGCCAATTCCAGGGCCAGGGGCTGCTGCAGATTCATTAGATGGCCCTGGGGCCCAAGTAGGGCCCTTATCACCTCTAGGTGTGTGGCTATGTTGGGTGTAGAACAGAGCTTCCCTGTAGTGGGGTTGCTCACCAGAGTCCTGATGACTCACAGAGTAGGCTCAGTTGGTCATTTTGAAGGCCAAGGTATACAAAAACACTTAGCTAAGTATAGTACAATTAGTGATGAAATGTTATTGGCATGTGTTAGCAGACCATTTCAGCACCCACTTGGTCAGAATAGAGTTGTTTTCTTCTCTACCTTATAGATCAGTGTTGTGGAAATGCAAAGCGGGGTGGGAGGTGGAATTAGAAAACAGTGTGTGCTATAAGATTCAGTTTATGTAGAAAAGTAATTTTATGACTAGAAAAAAGCTGGAGGTATAGATTAAATAATAATATGTTAATAGTCTTCTTTGAGTGTGGGACTTGGCAGTAATTTAAAATCTCCTGTTAATCTATATTTTCTTAAGTGTAAAAGTGAAAATGTTAGTCGCTCAGTCTTATCCGACTCTTTGCAATCCCGTGGACTATAGCCTGCCAGTCTCCTCTGTCCATAGAATTCTCCAGGCGACAATACTGGAATGGGTAGCCATTGCCTTCTCCAGGGGATCTTCCCAACCCAGGGATTGAACTTGTGTCTTCTGCATTACAGGTGAACTCCTTATCATCTGACCCACCAGGGAAGCCCATTTTTTTCTAAAGTTTATACCAAATATATTTAGCTATCAAATTAAAATTTAAGAAGTAGGTATGTCTTAGTCCATGCACTATTTAAAAAATACCACAATCTGAGTAGGTTATAAACAACAAACATTTATTTCTCATAGTTATAGAGCCTGGGACGTCCAAGATCAAGATGCCTACAGAGTCAGCATCTGGTGGGGATGATTTCCTAGTCCATAGATGGCTATCTTCTTAACATGTCCTCAGTAAAGCAGAAAGATTAAAGGAGTTCTCTAGGGTCTGTTTTATAAGGGCACTAGTCCCATTCAGCAGATGAATTCCGTGCAACACAAACATTCAGTCTATACCAATGACTTTATAGAAGGAAAGGAAAAGCTGTGGAGAAGCAGAGTCTCATGTGGGCTGGGGAGAAAGATGTTGGCAAGCCCAGTTTCCAAGTCATAGTGCAGACATAGGATAAAATTGCATAATGTATCAATATCTATTTGTTGGTTGACTTGTTTAAATCAGAAGGAAGAAATCAGAGGAGGAAATGTCTGAGGTGCACGTAAGGAAATCACATTTAAGTAAGTAAGGAAACCATATTTGAGTCTCCATGTTTCCCTGCAAAGTATCTCATAAAGGCTCTGCATATAGTTTTAGATGAAACACATCTTTCATGTGTTTATCTATTGAAGAAGAGAGAAATTTTAAGTGGTAGCCCTTCAAAGAGAAGGCCAGTTTAATGCAGTATAAGTTAAACATTTGTGTCCTGGCAAGGGCTTTTATTTTTCTGGAAGAAAAGAAAAAAAATCAGAGCAAACCTCATCCACTGTGACACTCCCCAAACAGATTTTGATCTTCATTCCTCCAAAAAAAATTTTTTTCCACAGTTTAGTTCTCTCTCCATTACATTTTGAGGGCCTTTGATCTCCTTAAATCCAGCCTTTAGGAATAGCCAACTAATTAATCTTCTCTCAGAAGCAGATGCTTTGGAAAAAATGATAATTAGGAGGTGAGTGAAAAAGCTTTCATCTCAAATATTTACTAATGAGTAAGAATGTTCATCTTACCTCTGCCCCAGAAGACTACAGAGTTCTGTCCACCCCAAGTCTGGTTGCACAAAGGTCTTCTTGATTTTTTTCTTTCTCATTTAAATTTCTCATTAGAGCATCATGTTTTAGTAAGCACTAGATTTTTGAAGTGGTCTTTGTTTTGGGTTATGGTTTGCAATTCTAATTGTTACAATCAAGCCAGTCAACTCCATGCTGCCAGATGAGAATGATCGCATTCTACCATAACAAATTGGGTAGCACCTGCTAACCAGTTGGGGAGCCCTAGGAAGAGGTCCCTCACCCTTCTAAGGCCCAAAGATGGGGTAGGGGTGAGGTGGAATTACACAGAGGTAAAGGGAGGTGGGTAGAAAATGGGTAAGCCATTCTACATGAGAGGATTTCTTCTCCCAGCATTCTGAACAGGTAAAAAATTATTTTTTGATAGGTAATACACGACCGAGACACAAAATCGAAAAGGTACATAGAGGGCAGCAGAAGATCAGATGCTTAGACAGCATCACCGACTAAATGAACTTGAATTTGAGCAAACTCTGGGAGATAGTGGAGAACAGAGGAGTTTGACGTGGTGCAATTTATGGGGCTGCAAAGTTGGACTGTGAAGAAGGCTGAGCGCCGAAGAATTGATGCTTTTGAACTGTGGTGTTGGAGAAGACTCTTGAGAGTCCCTTGGACTGCAAGGAGATCCAACCAGTCCATTCTGAAGGAGATCAACCCTGGGATTTCTTTGGAAGGAATGATGCTAATCAGCCATGAAATTAAAAGACACTTGCTCCTTGGAAGGAAAGTTATGACCAACCTAGATAGCATATTTAAAAGCAGAGACATTACTTTGCCAATATGGTTTTTCCTGTGGTCATGCATGGATGTGAGAGTTGGACTGTGAAGAAGGCTGAGCGCCGAAGAATTGATGCTTTTGAACTGTGGTGTTGGAGAAGACTCTTGAGAGTCCCTTGGACTGCAAGGAGATCCAACCAGTCCATTCTGAAGGAGATCAACCCTGGGATTTCTTTGGAAGGAATGATGCTAAAGCTGAAACTCCAGTACTCTGGCCACCTCATGAGAAGAGTTGACTCATTGGAAAAGACTCTGATGCTGGGAGGGATTGGGGGCAGGAAGAGAAGGGGACGACAGAGGATGAGATGGCTGGATGGCATCACTGACTCAATGGACGTGAGTCTGAGTAAACTCCGGGAGATGGTGATGAACAGGGAGGCCTGGCGTGCTGCGATTCATGGGGTCGCAAGGAGTCAGACACGACTGAGCGACTGAATTGAACTGAACTGAAAGAGTCAGACATGACTTGGTGACTGAACAATAGCAACAAAAGGATATACAATGATGCGAAATGTATCTCACTCAGGCACATAGCCTATGGCTATGCATGTAGTTCACTGCACAACTCCTGGGAAACTTAATTCATAGTTTAAAATTTTTATGTACTTATTTTTCAGGATACACTCTGTTTTGTTATTATATAAACAGTCTATCTTGATGGAAAATACTGAAAAGTCCAAAGTACGTAAAAATAAACTGTCTTTCCAGCCAACTAGCGATAACATCTGCCTGCATTTGGATGTGGTTTCTTTCAGCTTTTTAAAAACACATACATTTGCTAAGTGTATTAAATAACACATTTGCATTAACTAATTGCATTTCTACTCCCATCTGCTAGTCACTTCAGCGTCCTCTCAAAGTCTAACTATAGCCAGGGCTCAGAAGGCTTCGTTTCATATAAATAAAATAATGTTTAGGTTGTGGATGCCTGGCCTAGTCCAACATTTAAATTGTCCTGTCCTGATACCTGAGCCCCAACTCCAAGCCTGTGATTGGCCAGGAAGTGGAGGTAGGGCTTCTGGTAGGGTCAACAAAACTTTTGGCAATTTTAAGCAACTTCTGGACAAAACCTACACTTTTCTTGGCCCTTCTGGGGTTTTTAAAAGGGAGTGGTTACCAAATGCCACAGGTCCATGAAAAGGTTTTCAACTATTCATATCATGAAAACTAAAGGACAATGCAACATTTTTCAGAGTTAAATTTATTCAATATAAAAGGATTGTCTTTTATAATGTCTGACTTCTTGATGTTAAAATAGACTTTTCTGTTAGAGGCGGTGAATGTTTAAAACCAATTTTCTTAACAATAGCAAAAAGTTGACAACCTGGTATCAATCCTTAAATTATTTTTAAAGTTATAACGACCTGTGAAATCTTTGAGCTCCATAAGAACCTCTTACTGGATGAAACCATTCCAGAGTAGGCTATGTTATGTATTCACTTCCCTTGCACACCCAAGGCACTCAGTGTATGTTTGTCATTGCTCACAAAGTGAGTGGGGATGAGGCTTGGATGGGGGAGGGAAAGTTAATTGGATTGAGGCTCCCTGAAACACTAGATCTGAGAAAATTATTCACATTTGCTGCGATGACATTATCGCCTACCCTAAAGAGGAGCTTTAAAGTCTTCATATCTCTGAATTGCTCCTGAGGACATTACAAGTATCAGTATTCTCATTTTATGGAAGAGGAAATGAGAACTCTTAGAGACTGAACTGCCCAAAACCACACAGCTACAGTTTAGACTGAACCCCAGAGACCTGACATCTCCCCTATACAGCATCCAGATCACAGACCACCAGTTCAGGACCCCTGAAATTTGAAATTTTCTTTATCTACCTCCCTCTTCCCCCAAAAGAAGAAAAATATTAAGGGAGAGGAAGAGGGGGAGGTGTCATGTTAATTCTTAGTAGCACTTGGTTGATAACTCTGAGCCCCTTAGACCTGAGTAATAATGGCTCCATTTAAAAATCAAATTGAAGAAAAATCATAAAGAGCTAATCCAATTTTATGCAAACCTAGCAGATGAATGATCTGTATTCATCCTCAGGTTTCCTTTTTGCACTTTTTTCCCCTTCTCTAAATTTACTGGCTTGTACCCAGCCAGCCTCAATTTGATTTAACAGAATCCCTTAAGGCTGAGTCATGAATGTTTACTCACACTTGTATGTGCAAAGCATACAGTTAGATTCAAGCTTCTTGAACATTAAGGTGCAAACAAATCACTTATGAATCTGGTAAACATGAAGCATCTGATTCAATGGGTCTGTGGCGGGGTCTAAGAATCTGTATTTCTAACACGATCCTAGTAGATGCTGGAGTTGCTGGTCCTTGGATGACCCACTGAGCAGTGACATTTTAGGTAATAATAATTTTCCTAACTAGGCAATTTCTGAGCTGTATTCTACAATAAAACCTTCTTTCAGGAAAAATAGAGATGTGGATGGACCTGGAGTCTGTCATACAAAGTGAAATAAATCACAAGGAGAAAAACAAATATTGTATATCAAAGCACACATGTGGAATCTAAAATGGTAAGGATGAACCTGTTTGCAGGGCAGGAATAGAGACACAGATGTAGAGAACGAACATGTGGACACAGGGCCGGTAGGGAAGGGTGGAGTGACTGGGAGAGGAGCGCTGACATATATACAGGTACAATAGCTAGCTAGTGGAAGCCTGCTTTAAAGCACAGGAAGGTCAGTTCTGTGCTTTGTGGTGACCTAGAGGTGGTGTGGGGCTTCCCTGTTGGCTCAGATAGCAAAGAATCCTCCTGACAATGCAGGAGACCCTGGTTTGATCCCTGGAGAAAGGAATGGCTACCCACTCTACTTTTTTGCCTGGGAAAGCTCTTAGACATAGGAGCCTGGGGGGCTACAGTCCATGGGATTGCAAAGAGTTGAACACGACTGAGCAGTTAACACACACACATACACACACATATAGGGGTGGTACGGGGATGGGGGTGGGACGGAGGCCCAAGAGGGAGGGTATATATGTATACATACCCCTGATTCATTTCACTATACAGCAGAAACTGACACAACCCTGTAAAGCAATTATACTCCCCGATTTCCTTCTGTGTGAATCACAATAAACTGTGGAAAATTCTCAAAGAGATGGAAATACCAGACCACCTGACCTGCCTCTTGAGAAACCTGTATGCAGGTCAAGAAGCAGCAGTTAGAACTGGACATGGAACAACAGACTGGTTCCAAATAGGAAAAAGAGTACGTCAAGGCTGTATATTGTCACCCTGCTTATTTAACTTATATGAAGAATACATCATGAGAAACGCTGGGCTGGAGGAAGCACAACTTGGAACCAAGATTGCCGAGAAATGTCAATAACCTCAGATATGTAGATGACACCACCCTTATGGCAGAAAGTGAAGAAGAACTAAAGAGCCTCTTGATGAAAGTGAAAGAGGAGAATGAAAAAGTTGGCTTAAAGCTCAACATTCAAAAAACTAAGATCATGGCAACTGGTCCCATCACTTCATGGGAAATAGCTGGGGAAACAGTGGAAACAGTGGCAGACTATTTTTCTGGGCTCCAAAATCACTGCAGACAGTGATTGCAGCCATGAAATTAAAAGATGCTTACTCCTTCGAAGGAAAATTATGACTAACCTGCTGCTGCTGCTAAGTCGCTTCAGTCTTGTACAATTCTGTGCAACCCCAGAGACAGCAGCCCACCAGTCTCCTCTGTCCCTGTGATTCTCTAGGCAAGAACATTGGAGTAGGTTGCCATTTCCTTCTCCAAAGCATGAAAGTGAAAAGTATAAGTGAAGTCACTTAGTCGTGTCTGACTCCTAGCGACCCCATGGACTGCAGCCCACCAGGCTCCTCTGTCCATGGAATTTTCCAGGCAAGAGTACTGGAGTGGGATGCCATTGCCTTCTCCATGACCAACCTAGACAGCATATTAAAAAGCAGAGACATTACTTTGTCAACAATGGCCGATCTAGTCAAGGCTATGGTTTTTCCAGTGATCATGTATGGATGTGAGAGTTGGACTATAAGGAAAGCTGAGCACTGATGCTTTTGAACTGTGGTGTCGGAGAAGACTCTTGTGAGTCCCTTGGACTGCAAGGAGATCCAACCAGTCCATCCTAAAGAAGATCAGTCCTGGATGCTCATTGGAAGGACTGATGTTGAAGCTGAAAACTCCAATACTTAGCCACCTGATGCGAAGAGCTGACTCATTTGAAAAGACCCTGATGCTGGGAAAGATTGAGGGCAGAAGAAGGGGACGACAGAGGATGAGATGGTTGGATGGCATCACCAATTCAATGGACGTTGGTTTGGGTGAACTCCGGGAGTTGGTGATGGACAGGCAGGCCTGGTGTGCTGAAATTCATGGGGTCGAAAAGAGTTGGACACAACTGAGCAACTGAACTGATTTCCTTCTTTTCGATTATAGAGTTATAGGCTTCTGTGATAGCTCAGTTGGTAAAGAATCTGCCTGCAATGCAAGAGACCCCAGTTCAATTTCTGGGTCGGGAAGATTCCCTGGAGAAGGGAAAGGCTAAACACTCCAGTATTCTCAGGCTTCTCTTGTGGCTCAGCTGGTAAAGAATCCACCTGCAATGCGGGAGACCTGGGTTCGATTTCTGGGTTGGGAAGATCCCTTGGAGAAGGGAAAGGCTTCCCACTCCAGTATTCTGGCCTAGAGAATTCCATGGACTGTATAGTCCATAGGATTGCAAAGAGTCAGACACGACTGAGTGACTTTCCCTCACTCATTCATGTCCATGGAATTCTTCAGGCAAGAATACTGGAATGGGTTTCCATGCCCTCCTCCAGGGGATCTTTCTGACCCAGGAATCGAACAAGCATCTCCTGTGTCTCCTGCTTTGCAGGCAGATTCGTCACCCTCTGAGCCTTCAGGAAAGCCCATTTGGTTATAGCTGATTTATGTTGTTGTACTGCAGAAACCAACACAACTTTGTAAAGCAATTATCCTCCAATTTAAAAAAAAAATGAAATCATGCAGGAGGCTGGCTGACCACCTGCCCCTATATTTTAGCCTCCTGAACTTTTAGGACACAAGGAATCAGACTGATGAGCTTCCACTCATTATGAATTAGCACATTCCCATAACATGAGCGATGGTATTCTGGTGGGTTCTATGTTTAGCATCACATGTCAGGATATCTGGCAACTACTTTTTAGAATTTAAAAAAGAAAGTGCTTCAGAAAGAAAATTGCCTAGTGACAGAAGCAACTTTCAAATAATTTTTAGCTCTCAAAGTATTTTCTTCTCTTTAGCAATTATAGAATTAAGTGCCTGTTGCTTAAGGTTTTCCTTCCTTCTCTCTGTCGCTCCCTCCTTTCCTTCTTTCTTCCCCTTCCTTCCTTTTTTCCTTTCTCCTTCTTTTCCATCTGTCTATCCATCCATCCATCTTTCTTTAGATAACTGTGGATTGTCTACAAATATAGATGTGCTGGGAGGCAAAACTTAACTTATATGATATGCATGGAGCTATAGTTTTTGGGAAAGTAAAGTTTAACAAAACACACTTAAAATCTTTTCTCAAAGTGTTTTGCATAGAACACAATCTCATAGGATGTGCTGGTAAAACCAACCAAATGAAGAGGTTCTGCATGCTTAACTGGGAAAATTTCCAGAATGTTACACGTGGAATATATCTCTTGTAGATTTACAGTGCCCATTAGTATATTAAAATCTCCAGGAAGTACTTTTGTAATACATTTACATTTTTAAAAAACTGCAGATTAGGTCAGCTGAGTGTTGGAATTGTTTTTGTACTGGTTACTGATAAATATTGAAATGAACAGAGTAAGCATTTAGAAACTTTAGAGAAATTTGGCAGAAAAATGTTTGTTGACTGTAATAAATTTCATTTATTTGGTGACTAGTTTTATTATATTTGACAAAAAATGACCTGAGAAAAACAGAATAAAAGAAACACTGGTCATTCATCACAGAGAGTTAGAGAAGCTTTGGTTTAAACCAATTTTTCCAGACCTATTTGACCAAAGAAACTCTGTTATCGACCACTCTGTTAGCAGCCTGAGGAATCAGAGTTTTGTATGCTGCATTTTGGGAAATGCTATGCAAAAATTTTAACTGTACATAACTTAATATTCAATAACTTCAAAAGTACTTCAGGATTTTGAGGACCTCAAATTCATAATTTAGACAAAGTTTTTTGCCCTGCTGCATATAGCTGACTGGTACATGTGTACTACACTGATGACCAGGCTGCAGCATTTGCTCTGTGAAGAGCTTATAGCTCACATTAAGGATTAGAGACAGTTCTGACAAGGCTGTCAGCAAGATGTGAAATTTGCAAAAGGTGAAAAAATAAAAAAAAGGAGCGACATGAGATGAAGTACTTAGTGCCAATTAAAATTTCATGCTTAGTCAAATCAACTGCTCATATTTTAAAGAAATTTAAGACTGCCATATAAGTTATAAAAATTTTATTTCATTTTATCATTCCTTCAAAATTGAGTTGAAAGGATTCTCTTTTTAAAATGTCCATATTTCCCCCAAATTACCTTAGCTCAATGCTAATTTAATCTCTTCATTATTCATTCAGATTTGCAAACTTAAAGGAAACCATGATAGTGAAAGGAGGAAAAAAAGGCTTTATTTAAGTATATATGCATACGTATGTGCTTGCATACTAAGTCTCTTCAGTCATGTCCGATTCTTTGCGACCCTATGGGCTACAGCCTGCAAGGTTCCTCTATCCATGGGGTTCTCCAGACAAGAATACTCGAATGGATTGCCGTGCTCTCCTCCAGG
>SJYC01092678.1:0-26608 GCA_006408675.1 Madoqua kirkii | reverse complement strand
GAGCAGACACGACTGAGTGACTTTCCCTCACTCATTCATGTCCATGGAATTCTTCAGGCAAGAATACTGGAATGGGTTTCCATGCCCTCCTCCAGGGGATCTTTCTGACCCAGGAATCGAACAAGCATCTCCTGTGTCTCCTGCTTTGCAGGCAGATTCGTCACCCTCTGAGCCTTCAGGAAAGCCCATTTGGTTATAGCTGATTTATGTTGTTGTACTGCAGAAACCAACACAACTTTGTAAAGCAATTATCCTCCAATTTAAAAAAAAAATGAAATCATGCAGGAGGCTGGCTGACCACCTGCCCCTATATTTTAGCCTCCTGAACTTTTAGGACACAAGGAATCAGACTGATGAGCTTCCACTCATTATGAATTAGCACATTCCCATAACATGAGCGATGGTATTCTGGTGGGTTCTATGTTTAGCATCACATGTCAGGATATCTGGCAACTACTTTTTAGAATTTAAAAAAGAAAGTGCTTCAGAAAGAAAATTGCCTAGTGACAGAAGCAACTTTCAAATAATTTTTAGCTCTCAAAGTATTTTCTTCTCTTTAGCAATTATAGAATTAAGTGCCTGTTGCTTAAGGTTTTCCTTCCTTCTCTCTGTCGCTCCCTCCTTTCCTTCTTTCTTCCCCTTCCTTCCTTTTTTCCTTTTTCCTTCTTTTCCATCTGTCTATCCATCCATCCATCTTTCTTTAGATAACTGTGGATTGTCTACAAATATAGATGTGCTGGGAGGCAAAACTTAACTTATATGATATGCATGGAGCTATAGTTTTTGGGAAAGTAAAGTTTAACAAAACACACTTAAAATCTTTTCTCAAAGTGTTTTGCATAGAACACAATCTCATAGGATGTGCTGGTAAAACCAACCAAATGAAGAGGTTCTGCATGCTTAACTGGGAAAATTTCCAGAATGTTACACGTGGAATATATCTCTTGTAGATTTACAGTGCCCATTAGTATATTAAAATCTCCAGGAAGTACTTTTGTAATACATTTACATTTTTAAAAAACTGCGGATTAGGTCAGCTGAGTGTTGGAATTGTTTTTGTACTGGTTACTGATAAATATTGAATGAACAGAGTAAGCATTTAGAAACTTTAGAGAAATTTGGCAGAAAAATGTTTGTTGACTGTAATAAATTTCATTTATTTGGTGACTAGTTTTATTATATTTGACAAAAAATGACCTGAGAAAAACAGAATAAAAGAAACACTGGTCATTCATCACAGAGAGTTAGAGAAGCTTTGGTTTAAACCAATTTTTCCAGACCTATTTGACCAAAGAAACTCTGTTATCGACCACTCTGTTAGCAGCCTGAGGAATCAGAGTTTTGTATGCTGCATTTTGGGAAATGCTATGCAAAAATTTTAACTGTACATAACTTAATATTCAATAACTTCAAAAGTACTTCAGGATTTTGAGGACCTCAAATTCATAATTTAGACAAAGTTTTTTGCCCTGCTGCATATAGCTGACTGGTACATGTGTACTACACTGATGACCAGGCTGCAGCATTTGCTCTGTGAAGAGCTTATAGCTCACATTAAGGATTAGAGACAGTTCTGACAAGGCTGTCAGCAAGGGGTGAAATTTGCAAAAGGTGAAAAAATAAAAAAAAGGAGCGACATGAGATGAAGTACTTAGTGCCAATTAAAATTTCATGCTTAGTCAAATCAACTGCTCATATTTTAAAGAAATTTAAGACTGCCATATAAGTTATAAAAATTTTATTTCATTTTATCATTCCTTCAAAATTGAGTTGAAAGGATTTTCTCTTTTTAAAATGTCCATATTTCCCCCAAATTACCTTAGCTCAATGCTAATTTAATCTCTTCATTATTCATTCAGATTTGCAAACTTAAAGGAAACCATGATAGTGAAAGGAGGAAAAAAAGGCTTTATTTAAGTATATATGCATACGTATGTGCTTGCATACTAAGTCTCTTCAGTCATGTCCGATTCTTTGCGACCCTATGGGCTACAGCCTACAAGGTTCCTCTATCCATGGGGTTCTCCAGACAAGAATACTCGAATGGATTGCCGTGCTCTCCTCCAGGAGATCTTCTTGACCTAGGGATCAAACCTGCAACTCTTGTCTCCTGTACTGAATGGTGGATTCTTTACCACTAGCACCACCTGGGAAGCCCCATACATACATACATGTAAGTATATACTAATAAATAATACATCTATATTGTATGTATGTGTATATATAATGATTATGCAATACACTGAATTACATATGTACACATCTATTATGTATGTTAAGACTGGCAGTTCTCTGGAACACACTTTGGGAAACTCTTATAAAACTCATTCAGAAAGCCAAAGTGAAAGATGCTCAGTCATGTCTGACTCATTTCGACCCCTTGGACTATGTGGTCCATGGAACTCTCTAGGCTGGAATACTGGAGTGGGTAGCTTTTCTCTTCTCCAGGGGATCTTCCTAACCCAGGGACTGAACCCAGGTCTCCCACATTGCAGGTGGATTCTTTACCAGCTGAGCCACAAGGGAAGCCCAAGAATGCTGGAGTGGGTAGCCTATCCCTTCTTCAGAGGATTTTCCTAGGAATCGAACTGGGGTCTCCTGCATTACAGGTATATTCTTTATGAACTGAGCCATCAGGGAAGCCCAAAACCCATTCAGAAGTGAAACTTTATTCAGAAGAGAAATACATTTTAAAACCCAGTATCACTATATATTTTATATATATGTATATATATATATAGAAATGAAGATTTTTCACAATTGTACAAATTGTATAAAATATATTATGTACTATATCCCTGGGTTGGGAAGATTGCCTGGAGAAGGGGATGACATCCCACTTCAATATTCTTGCTTGGAGAATCCCATGGACAGAAGAGCCTAGTGGGCTACAGTCCATGTTGTCACAAAGAGTTGGACACAACTGAGTGACTAACACACACTTACACATATATTATATATAGTACATAATATATTTTAATATCCAATTAAAACCACCCTTGAAAATATATTTAAAATCCACTGACAAGGCCTCCTTCTGCCAAAATTTGTACAATTGATCACAGACTAATGAAATAGGCAAATAGACAAAAATAGCTAATTGTGGCAGGTGAATGGGAGTGAAAAATCTTCATTTCATAAACTATGAACTGGTAATAGATACTGAGCTTTAAATGTATTTCACTACTGAATGAAGTTTCATTTCTAAATGTGTCAAATAAGAGTTTCCCAAAGTGTGTTCCAAAGAACAGTAGATCTTTACATAAACAAAGGATTCTATGTTCATGAGTTTCATTACACCATTCCTGTCCGAGTTCACAATGTATATTAATGTCTTAGCTGTTGGGGCTATTGTAACAAAATACCGCAAACTGAATAGCTTGCAAACAACAGTTGTAGAGGCTGAAATTCCAATGTTGGGGAGGAAGAAAATTTCCTTTACCCTCCTAGATTCTTCTGACTGATCTAAGTATTAAACTGACATGTGACAATTAACAGGAGAAAATAGAGTTAATTTCATATGTACGGGAATCCCACATACATGAGAGATTCAGAGATAGAAAGGTAAAATGAGGTGTATGTGTCACTTTGAGCTAAGGAATAGGATAGGGGCTTCCTAGTATAGCAGGATTATTCACAGGATGATAAGAGATATTTGGTACTTGATGTTTGCCCTGCCATATTGATGGGGCCACTTGGCCCCATCAATAAATTACCTAAAAATTTACCTCTGGAAATGTCTTTTCTGGGGATAATCCCCAATTGAAGTTCTTCTAGATTGTTAAGGGAGAGACCATAGTTTCTCTTGAACTGCAGGGTCTTGATTGCCTTTAGCTCAAAATAATCCTCATGCAAAAATGACTTATTCTGGAAGACTTGTTCTGAACCTCTACATCAACATCCCAGTGCTAGCGTGGTCAGGTTCTCGCTAAGACCTCCTGCCAGACTCCAAGCTTCTGGATGTGTCTTCACTGGGTAGAGGGGCTAGAGAGCTGTGTGATGCTTCTTACGTAACAACAATAGCATCATTTGAGAAGGCTGCACCCTCAGGACCCAATCATCTCACAATGGCCCCACCTCCTCACACTGTCTCATTGGGCATTAGGATTCCAACAGTGAATCTGGGGATGAAGCAGGCTCGAGTAGGAATTAGCATATAAATGACTCTGAGGGATGCTGCAGTTAAGATACTGCTTAATTTTGTTTAAATAAAACTTTGCAAAATTTAATTGACCATGAGACTTAAAAATATTTTATCCATAGTTAACTACCATATTTTAGAACTTATTGTGGCCCAGGCAGTTTGCAAGAATTATTTTCTTTATTGCTTTAAGCACACACACATACCCCGTTTCTTTTTTTAAATTGAGATACAATTGATTTATCATTGTGTAAGTTAAAGTTGTATAGCATGATGATTTGATACACATATATTGGAAGATGATTACAGTACATTTAGTTAACCTCCCTTGCTGCTAATTCGCTTTAGTTGTCCGACTCTGTGCGACCCCATAGGCGGCAGCCCACCAGGGTTCCTGTCCCTGGGATTCTCCAGGCAAGAACACTGGAGTGGGTTGCCATTTCCTTCTCCAATGCATGAAAGTGAAAAGTGAAAGTGAAGTCGCTCAGTTGTGCCCGACTCCTAGTGACCCCATGGACTGCAGCCCACCAGGCTCCTCCATCCATGGGATTCTCCAGGCAAGAGTACTGGAGTGGGGTGCCAGTGCCTTCTCTGAGCTAACCTCCCTTGCCTCATATACTTGCCTTTCCCCTCTTTTTGTGGTGAGAACATTTAAGATGGACTCTCGTGGCAATTTTCAAATGCGTGATGCAGTATTGTTAGCTATGGTCACCATGCTGTACGTTAGATTCCCCAGGACCTGTTCATCTTATAAGTGGACGTTTACACCCTTTAATCAACACCTTGCCATTTCTCCACATTTCAGTCCTTGGCAACCACCGTTCTATTCTCTTGGTTATTTTATTTTATTTAAAAAATGTTATTTATCTGACTGTGCTGGGTCTTCATGGTGGAGTTCAGGATCTTCAGTCTTCACTGTGGCATGCAAGATCTTTAGTTGCAGCATGCAAACTCCAGGGAGGGACTGAACCTGGCCCCCTGCATTGGGAGAACAAAGTCTTAGCCATTGGACCACCAATCCAAGTTTGGTTATTTTAGATCATACACATGAGTAAGATCACACAGTATTTGTCTTTCTCTGTCTGACTTATTTTATGTAACATGATGACTTCAGGGCCTATGTATGCTGTTGTGAGTGGCAGGATTTCCTTCCATCTTATGACTGAACAATATTTCATTGTTTGTACATGTGTCACATTTTATGTATTCATTCATCTGTCGATAGACACTTGTTTCCATGCCTTGTGAATAATACTGGGATGAACATGGGAATATAGATTTTTCTTTGAGACAGTAATTTCATTTCCTTTGGATTCAGGTCCAGAAGTGAAATTGCTGGACTACATAGTAGGTCTATCATTCATTTTCTGAGGAACTTCCATACCGTTTTCCATAGTGGCTGCATCAATTTACATTCTCACCAACAGAGCATGAGGGTTCCCTCTTCTCCACACACTCCTCAGCATTTGTTATGTCTTTTGGTAACAGTCATTCTAACAGCTGTGGGTGATATCTCATTGTGGTTTTGATTTGCATTTCCCTGATGACTAAACTGAATGATGACTAGTGATGTTAAACATATATTTAGCCATTTGGAAGTCTTCTTTGGGAAAATATCTATTCAAGTCTTCTGCTCATTTTAAAATTAGATTATTATTTTTTTTTCTTCTTTTGAGTTCTATGAGTTCCTTGAATATCAGATAGATGGTTTGCAAAGATTTTCTCCTACTCCACAGGCTGCTTTTCATTTTGTTGATTGCTTTTTTTTTTTTTTTTTGCTATGCAGAAGCTTTTTTTTGTTTTTAAAGCTCAACATTCAGAAAACAAAGATCATGGCATCCGGTCCCATCACTTCATGGCAAATAGATGGAGAAAAAGTGGAAACAGTAGTAGACTTTATTTTCTAGGGTTCCAAAATCACTGCAGATGATGACTGCAGCCATGAAATAAAAAGGCGCTTACTCCTTGGAAGAAAAGTTATGACCAACCTAGACAACATATAAAAAGCAGAGACATTACTTTTCCAACAAAGGTCCATCTAGGCAAGGCTATGGTTTCCCCTATGTTTTTTCCTAAGTGTTTTACAATTTCAGGTCTTACAGTTAAGTCTTTAATCCATTTCAACTTAATTTTCTGAGTTCCTTAGTTTTGGCTGTGCTGGGTCTTTTGCTGCTGCGCTCAGGCTTTCTCTAGCTGTGCTGAGTGGGGGCTGCTCTTCACTGTGGTGTGCAGGCTTCTCGTTGCAGCGGCTTCTCTTGTTGCAGAGCACGGGCTCTAGGCCCGTGGGCTTCAGTAGTTGTGGCACGTGGGCTTAGTTGCCCCATGGCATGTGGGATCTTCCCAGACCAGGGATTGAACCCGTGTTCCCTGCATTGGCAGGTGGATTCTTATCCACTGTACCAGCAGGGAAGTCCTCAACTTGATTTCTGTGAGTGGTGTAAAACAGGGGTCCAGTTCCATTTTTTTGCAGATGATTGTCCAATTTTTTCCAACATTGTTTGTTGAAGAGACTGTCCTCTGCCTATTGAGTATTCTTGGCTCCCCAGTCAAATATTAGTTGATTGTCCATGCTTACTCACACACCATTTCATCATTATCCCTAAACAGTCAGTGCTGATTCTTTGGATCAAAGGAAATGTTAAGAGAGAAGATAAACATTTCATCACATATTATGCTTATCTCTTTATATATTTTACTCTATAATGTGTTTGACTTCTTGGTATTTTAATTATAAACATTTCCTTGTGCGATAAAAATTACATAAATAACAAGTACATGGTTTCCCTTAGTTAACGCTGGCAACTCAAAATGATTAACAGCATCTCCCCGAGAAACTGTTTTTCTTCACAAAATGTCCTGAGATTAAACCACGGAAAGGAATTCTTTGGTGCGCTCCACATTTGTATTTAAATGCTCATATTAATGTGATAAATAAAAATAACCAAAATCCTCAAGGAAATAAAAGCATAGCACAACATCTTTGTGCTTCGAGCTGCAGGGTAACAATTGAAGCAGTACAATATGTGTGCCACATGGCCTCCTGTGTATCCAGCAAAGCTAGGCCAGGTTCCAATTTGACCTCAGGAATCCTGTAATATTTCTAGTGTAAGGTATAGAAACACTACCACATCAGGGGAAAGTCTGTTTTCTTTTTTCCTCCTTTTTTTTCTTCCTTTTTTTATGTTAAAGTTAAATCAGCTATTGGAAAGAGGATTTTAAAAACACATTCATGTAGGAACAAGCTTCAGCAGATTCTGAAGCTCCAGAAATGTAAACATAACTTGGAATTTGAATCTGGATGATTCCTGACAGGATCCGTGACTTGGACTTGACTACAAATTCTCAGTCTGATTTTCCAGGACAGGCTGATGATGGCTGCTGGCCCATCAGGCCTGGCCTGGCACGCCGGTACTCTCGCCTCCTGGCTCCCCCACTCCGCTCAGGCCTTTGAAATGCGCACCAGCTACAGCCGCTGGAGGTGGGCAGAAGGGCTTGGCAGGGACAGGTGGCCCCACCTTGTATCTCAGTGGTGCCAGCCCCAGCAACTGTTCACCGGGCTGGTAGAAGGGCAGAAGGACAGAAAGACAAATCCAAGGGCCAGAAGTCAAAGGAATCATGGTGCCAGAGGGGTAGCTAGAGGCAGGGGAGAGGAGTTCAGGCGGGGAGAGGCCCGGTTCAGTGGCTTTAGTGTGAGGGGTTTGGCTTCTCTGAGGGATTTGTTGGAATCACATAGCACCAGTGAACTGGGAGGCCTCTCACGGAAGTGCAAATTAACAATTCCCTTTAAAAAACATGGCCACCTAGGTGATATTCTTAAATTCTCTGATCTTGCAAACTCAAAAATTTGAAATGTGATAACCGTTATTGACTCCATCAGAAGTAAACAGACCACACACACTCTTCAGACTCGGAGGTGAGCTCCACTGGGGGTCTCCCTCAGGACGGCAGAACATCCCACGAAGCCCTGGTTTTGAAACTGCACTGCCTCTGATTGGGACTTGAACCCAGCCTAAACCCATCATGGGACTTGAATCCATGGTCTTCTAACTGAGATCCCACCTGGTCTTGGGACTTAATGAGACTCAGATTCTTTTTTTCAACCTTTAATTGGAGGATAATTGCTTTACAACGTCATGTTGGTTTCTGCTATACAACAACGCGAATCAGTCAGAGGTTTACATGTTCCCTCCCTCTTCAGCCTCTCTCCCATCCCCCACCCCATCCCACTCCTCTAGATTGTCGTAGGGCACAGAGTTGGAAGCTCAGATTCCTGATGTCTCATTGAAGAAAGAATTCAATGAGAGACAAAGTGACAGGTAACAAGTAGATTTATTTAGAGAGAAACACATTCCACAGACAGAGTATGGCCCGTCTCAGAAGGCAAGAGGAACACCAGAGTATGGGGTTGTCAGTTTTATAGGGCTGGATGATTTCATAGGCTAATGAGTTGGGGAATTGGGGGGAAAGGTTGGGGATTTCCAGGAATTGGGCCACCACCCACTTTTTGACCTTTTTGGTGGCCTTGGAACCGTGAAAGTGGTTGCTCTGTTGGAATTCAATGAGAGACAAAGTGACAGGTAACAAGTAGATTTATTTAGAGAGAAACACATTCCACAGACAGAGTATGGCCCGTCTCAGAAGGCAAGAGGAACACCAGAGTATGGGGTTGTCAGTTTTATAGGGCTGGGTGATTTCATAGGCTAATGAGTTGGGGAATTGGGGGGAAAGGTTGGGGATTTCCAGGAATTGGGCCACCACCCACTTTTTGACCTTTTTGGTGGCCTTGGAACCGTGAAAGTGTGTTGCTCTGTTGGATCTAACTCTTTGAGACCCCATGGATTGCTGTAGCCCACCAGGCTTCTCTGTCCATGGAATTCTCAGACAAGAATACTGGAGTGGGTTGCCATTCCCTTCTCCAGAGGATCTTCCCGACCCAGGGATTGAACATGGGTCTCCTGCATTGCAGGCAGATTCTTTACTGACTGAGCTACTAAGGAAGCTCAGTGTTACAGTGAGTGTGTGTTGAGGCTTAAGGTCTAGTGGAAGGCAACTTGTCTACCATCTTGGACCTGTTTGGTTCTAATAGTTTGTGTTGTGTCCTCAGGCTATGTCATTCTTTTGTGCGCTGGCCTCTTCCCTCCTCTTTCAGTTTCAGACAGCTATGATGAAGGCCTCCTCGAGGTAGACGCCAAACAATCAGGGGCAGCATCACAACTGAGCCTGAGCACACTCAGGCTTTTTAGGGTCCTCAGCCCAATCACCTAGAATACTGCTTATCACCTCTTATTTTCAGGTAAGGCCCTGAAGGGCCAGGCAGAACACCTCTGGTAAAAATGCTTTACCAGCCACTCCCGAAGCCTCAGCCTTGGGGCTTATGACTTCAGATACCTGTGATTCACATGAGACTCTTTGGAGGACTGCCTGGGCTACATTCAGCCACCTGTGCAGAGAGCCTGAAAGACCTGGAAATTTCTACCTGTGGGGCTTTTAGCCAATGACACTGGAAACGGGTTCATCGCCTCAGATCAGGACAGACTCTGAGGCGCAATGTACTCTTTGGACCTACACTGCAATATCAGATTGAAGCTACCTTCTGTGGGATTTTGTATGAACATGCAGCTCCTTCATAGGGAAGGAGCTATAATTTTCCCTTTATCCTTCTAGGTTCTTGGCTGATTAAGGTCTAGTGGAAGGCAACTTGTCTACCATCTTGGACCTGTTTGGTTCTAATAGTTTGTGTTGTGTCCTCAGGCTATGTCATTCTTTTGTGCGCTGGCCTCTTCCCTCCTCTTTCAGTTTCAGACAGCTATGATGAAGGCCTCCTCGAGGTAGACGCCAAACAATCAGGGGCAGCATCACAACTGAGCCTGAGCACACTCAGGCTTTTTAGGGTCCTCAGCCCAATCACCTAGAATACTGCTTATCACCTCTTATTTTCAGGTAAGGCCCTGAAGGGCCAGGCAGAACACCTCTGGTAAAAATGCTTTACCAGCCACTCCCGAAGCCTCAGCCTTGGGGCTTATGACTTCAGATACCTGTGATTCACATGAGACTCTTTGGAGGACTGCCTGGGCTACATTCAGCCACCTGTGCAGAGAGCCTGAAAGACCTGGAAATTTCTACCTGTGGGGCTTTTAGCCAATGACACTGGAAACGGGTTCATCGCCTCAGATCAGGACAGACTCTGAGGCGCAATGTACTCTTTGGACCTACACTGCAATATCAGATTGAAGCTACCTTCTGTGGGATTTTGTATGAACATGCAGCTCCTTCATAGGGAAGGAGCTATAATTTTCCCTTTATCCTTCTAGGTTCTTGGCTGAGACTCCCCTATAATAAAAGACAGGTTAACAAGAGAAAAACAATTTAAGTTACATATGGACAGATAGACCTATGGGAGTTCCACAGAGATATGAGACTCAAAGAAGTGAACAGACCAAGAAACTTTTATACCTTCTAGACAAAGAAGCAATGCATTTGTGAAGAATTGACAAGTGGTTTGGGCTAAGGATAGTAACCTGGTGAAGAGGTAACAAGCTTTGTTTAGATAGTCTTCTTGGCCCTAAATTCCCTGTCTCTGTTGACAAGAATGTCTCCTTTCCTCCCAGCACAGGGAAGGCACCTTTCAAAGGGAGATTTATCTCCTCCCTGGTGGCTCAGAGGATAAAGCATCTGCCAGCAATGCAGGAAACCCAGGTTAGATCCCTGGGTTGGGAAGATCCCCTGGAGAAGGAAATAGCAACCCATTCCAGTATTCTTGCCCGGGGAATCCCATGGACAGAAGAGCCTGGTGGGCTACAGTCCACGGGGTCGCAAAGAGTTGGACACTACTGAGCGACTTCACTTCACTTCAGGGAAGAATGGTGAGATCAGAGCAATCTTCCTGTTGTTTCTGTTTCTCAAATTCCTTTATCTTAAAGGAAAGATATTGTCAATATGCTAAGGTGACATATTTCAGGGTACTAAAACAGGAGGGAAGGGGACAGGGCAGAACCTTTGAAAGAATGATCAAGGACACAGCATAAACTGTTTAGAACCAAATGGATCCTAGATGGTGGGCAAGTAGACTTCTCCTAGACCTTAAGTAAGTGTTAGCTGCTCAGTCGTGTCCGACTCTTCACGACCCCATAGATGGTAGCCTAGGTAGACTGTAGCTACCCCATAGACAGAAGCCCTGCCAGGCTTCTGTCTGTGGGATTCCCCAGGAAAGAACACCAGAGTGGGTTGCATTCTCCATGGGATCTTCCTAACCCAGGGATCAAACCTGTGTCTCCTGCACTGCCGCTGATAGCTACTGTGAACGGTGTCAGATTCGTGATTTCTGAAGAAGATTTGGCTTCGAGACCAGGGACGAGGCTTGATCACTCAAGAGCTTTTGTGTAGCAGAGTTTTATTAAAGTATGAAAAGGGAAAGGGAAAGCTTCTGACATAGACATCAGAAGGGGGACAGAGAGTGCCTCCCTCGCTAGTCTTAGCAAGGCCTTATTTACTTTTATCAGATCCATTCCTACAACATATATCTTAAATTAACAAGATTAGAACTAACAATAGAAAGGTCTTACCAGACCCACTTCCACCATATACAAGTTTTAAGATAACAAGATTAGTCAGAAGGTTCTTGACAAGGAGAAACATTGTTATATTGACTAAGACAAAGCAATGTAGAAAAAAATGTTTGTCCTTTTCTCCTCCTTGAGATCCTCAGGACCCATTCTTCTCAGGGACTCTGGACTTCTCATCAACCTGACTAGGAATTGACTCTCTCACAGGTAGATTCTTTACTGACCTCAAGCCTCAGTATATGCTCACTGTAACATATCAGCAAGCTAAATGACACATTCACAGGCAGCACAACAGTTCCAAGGCAGACTAGTCAGTTCAGTGTCTCAGTTGTGTCTGACTCTTTGAAACCCCATGAATCACAGCATGCCAGGCCTCCCTGTCCATCACTGACTCTGAGAATTTACCCAAACTCATGTCCATTGAGTCAGTGATGCCATCCAGCCATCTCATCCTCTATCGTCCCCTTCTCCTCCTGCTCCCAATCCCTTTCAGCATCAGGGTCTTTTCCAATGAGTTAACTCTTCCCATGAGGTGGCCAAAGTATTGGAGTTTCAGCTTCAGCAACAGTTCTTTCAATGAACACCCAGGACTGATCTACTTTAGGATGGACTGGTTGGATCTCCTTGCAGTCCAAGGGACTCTCTAGAGTCTTTTCCAATACCACAGTTCAAAAGCATCAATTCTTTGACGCTCAGCTTTCTTCACAGTCTAACTCTCACATCCATACATGACCACTGGAAAAACCATAGCCTTGACTAGACGGACCTTTGTTGACAAAGTAGTATCTCTACTTTTGAATATGCTATCTAGGTTGGTCATAACTTTTCTTCCCAGGGGTAAGTGTCTTTTAGTTCCATGGCTGCAATCACCAACTGCAGTGATTTTGGAGCCCCCCAAAACAGTCAGCCACCGTTTCCACTGTTTCCCCATGTATTCCTCATGAAGTGATGGGATTGGATGCCATGATCTTCATTTTCTGAATGTTGAGCTTTAAGCCAACTTTTTCACTCTCCACTTTCACTTTCATCAAGAGGCTTTTTAGTTCCTCTTCACTTTCTGCCATAAGGGTGGTGTCATCTGCATATCTGAGGTGATTGATATTTCTCCCGGCAATCTTGATTCCAGCTTGTGCTTCTTTCAGCCCAGCACTTCTCATGATGTACTCGGCATAGAAGTTAAATAAGCAGGGTGACAATATACAGCCTTGGCATACTCCTTTTCCAATTTGGAACCAGTCTGTTGTTCCATGTCCAGTTCTAACTGTTGCTTCCTGACCTGCATACAGATTTCTCAAGAGGCAGGTTAGGTGGTCTGGTATTCCCATCTCTCTCAGAATTTTCCACAGTTTATTGTGATCCACACAGTCAAAGGCTTTGGCATAGTCAATCAAGCAGAAATAGAGGTTTTTTTGGAACTCTCTTGCTTTTTTGAAGATTCAGCTGATGTTGGCAATTTGATTTCTGGTTCCCTTGCCTTTTCTAAAACCAGCTTGAACATCTGGAAGTTCACAGTCCACGTATTGCTGAAGCCTGGCTTGGAGAATTTTGAGCATTACTTTACTAGCATGTGAGATGAGTGCAATTGCGCGGTAGTTTGAGACTTCTTTAGCATTGCCTTTCTTTGGGATTGGAATGAAAACTGATCTTTTCCAGTCCTGGGGCCACTGCTGAGTCTTCCCAATTTGCTGGCATATTGAGTGCAGCACTTTGACAGAATCAACTTTCAGGATTTGAAATAGCTCGACTGGAATTCCATCACCTCCACTAGCTTTGCTCGTAGTGATGCTTTCTTTTTTTCAATTATTATTATTATTATTTTTTACTTGCAATGCTAGTGATAGAACTAAAGGCCGATATCTACATCAAACAGGAGAAATGTAATGGAAACTGAACAATTTTACATAATAACATTGCCTTGCTCCTATACAGTCAAATGGACATTCAAAAGGACATGATTTTTCTGAATATTTTTCTCAGAAAGTTAGAATTGGATGGCTACAAACAATAAAACTAATAATATACTAATACATAATGTTAATAATATATAGTTGGCCATTCTTTTTCCTATTGTACCACAGCTAACTTACTGGAAGTCAGTTTTAGTAACTACCATGAACTTAAGACCCTCATCAATAAGTGAAGATATATAGGAAAATCCATAATATATCTAAAAAACATCAAAAATAAAATAATGAGAAAAAAAATCCAGTGACATCTTAGTTGGTATAAGAAACAGGATGATTATGAGAGCAAAGCCCACGATCACGTAGAGGCCATGGAAGCCTGTGACTGTCACGAGTATTGACTTCTCCTTCATCTGAGGTTGTAAAAAGTGCTCTGTGAAATCCTGAGGTTTGCAGCAGTTGTAACCTCCTGAAGAAACTGCAATAAAAAGGGTTTCTAGAATATTCTGACGATTTCCATCTACCAGGCTGTGGTGAGCTCAAGCAATACATTCTCCAGAGAACAGAAGGCAGACATGCTGGGAAGTGGGAATGACTTCTACTGCACTTAGGGAGAAAGGGCATGTTGCTACTCAGCCTAGTACAAGTGTAGAAGCAACAGCTCAGGGATTAAACCTTTGAAGACTCTACAAATGACAATGACTGGTAGGAATAAATCTTCAGAAGTGCCTTCTCAGACCTCCCGTGATAAGCGCAAGCATAATAAGATCACTGAGTTTTCATGGTCTCACACAAAATTAGACTCACTTGTGACAATGGCCAGAGAGGCTCCTAAAGGACATTGGGGCTGGGATTTACTGTAGGATGCACGTGGGTTTAATGCGTCACTATGTGTTATGGAAATGTGTGTTATTGACAGGGTGAAGGCATATTCTTGAATAGCTCAGCAAATAACACTACAAATTGAAGGAACATGGCTACAATGACAATAGCTAATTTCATGATGGCTACTACTTGGTAGAGCTAGGACTGCCTCTCCCATTAAGTACTTAAATGGCCAGCTGTGATGTTAGCCATTAGTCTCTCACTATAATTCTCATTTAGAAACCGAATCTAATACTTTTCATGTTTACTAGCACAAGAACAGTGAAAGATCCTTGTAGAAGAAAGTCAGACAGACATGCTTCTGTTTTATCACAGAAGCTGCTTATGACTGGTCCTGCTCACAGACAAATTGCTAATTCCAAATTTATAGACAGTTATACAGATATTCTTTACCAACTGAGCCACCAGAGAAGCCCTAATAGCTCAGTTGGTAAAGAATCCGCCTGCAATGCAGGAGACCCCAGCCTGATTCCAGGTTAGGAAGATACCCTGCAGAAGGGATAGGCTACTCACTCCAGAATTCTGGCCTAGAGAATCCCAAGGACTCTATAGTCCATGGGGTCACAAAGAGTCAGGCATGACTGAGCCACTTTCTTTTTTTTTTTTTTTTTGAGCCACTTTCACTTTCACATGCAGATATATTAAAAAAAAATGTCGTAAGAGATCTAGTACTTTTGCCAAGCTAACGAATGAGTAATATAAATATGAATAATCAACTTCATCCTTCATAGTTATTACCATCTGGTATCTGCTTTGAGAGGAGTTGAACTACTCATTGTTAAAGAGAAATGATCCTTTCCTCTCTGAAACATTTGTGAATCATTCAGTTGGGTGTGGTGAATAAAACACTTAAGGATCTAATACATAAAAATGCAACAGGCAAAGTACATAGATTTTTCACTCCCTTTCTCAAAGGATGGAATATTTTGTATTTGCCCTGATTTTATGTCTTGAGTTCATGTATAATTGTATATTGATATTTTCATTGAAATACAAGAGGACTAAAAATACTGATATAATACTAGTAAATCATGTTGGTATGTGTGGTTGTCACATAGGATTCACAAGAGATTTAAATTCACAGTTGTCAACGTAAAGGATTAATGCTATTTAGCTTCTTCATGAATCTATACCATGAATGAAGAGCTTTTCTCAACCTTTTTCACCGAGGGAACTACAAGGATGGCAGGCATAATGCTATGTTTCAACTCATGGAGTTCTAAGCATTGCTCATAATACAGATCTGATTTTCAACATTAGGTTTATTTCAGTGTCCTTGAACAGCATTTTCTCTTCAGTTCAGTTCAGTTGCTCAGTCGTGTCTGACTCTTTGTGACCCCATGAACTGCAGCACGCCAGGCCTCCCTGTCCATCACCAACTCCCAGAGTTTACCCAAACTCGTGTCCATTGAGTCGGTGATGCCATCTAACCATCTCATCCTCTGTCATCCCCTTCTCCTCCTGCCTTCAATCTTTCCCAATATCAGGGTCTTTTCAAATGAGTCAGCTCTTTGCATCAGGTGGCCAAAATATTGGAGTTTCAGCTTCCACATCAGTCCTTCCAATGAACACCCAGAACTGATTTCCTTTAGGATGGACTGGTTGGATTTCCTTGCAGTCCAAGGGATTGTTGTGTGTCCAACACCACAGTTCAAAGGCATCCATTCTTCTGGGCTCAGCTTTCTTTATAGTCCACCTATATATTCCAGATGAAGTTCAAGGGAAGCTGTGATGCTCATTGCCCTTGAAGGAGTCCACATGGACTGAAGAAGTACTGTGGGAAGTCTATTAGTAACTATCACGTCTTGGGTCCTCTGGATGACCAGGCTCCTCAGTGCATTGAATTCTCCAGGCAAAAACACTGGAGTGGGCTGTCATTACCTTCTCCAGGAGATCTTCCTGACCCAGGGACTGAACTAGGGTCTCTCCCACTGCAGGCAGACTCTTTACCAACTGTGGTCCACACCCCTCTCTCCCCTCACTGGATGCTGATCGATGGGGACCCAGGAGCCCACAAAATGGGCATTCCCAGCTGCAAGAGAGCACAACTGGGACCCGCACCCCTGATGCCTATAGTGATGCTTTCTAAGACCCACTTGACTTCACATTCCAGGATGTCTGGCTCTAAGTGAATGTTCACACCATTGTGATTATCTGGGTTATGAAGATCTTTTTTGCACAGTTCTTCTGTGTATTCTTGCCACCTTTTCTTAATGTCTTCTGCTTCTGTTAGGTCCATACCATTTCTGTCCTTTATTGAGCCCATCTTTGCATGAAATGTTCCCTTGGTATCTCTAATTTTCTTGAAGAGATCTCTAGTCTTTCCAGTTCTGTTCCTTTCCTCTGTTTCTTTTTACTGATCACTAAAGAAGGCTTTATCTCTCTTTGCTCTCTTTGGAACTCTGCTTTCAATGCTTATACCTTTCCTTTTCTCCTTTGCTTTTTGCTTCTCTTCCTTTCACAGCTATTTGTAAGGCCTCCCCAGACAGCTATTTTGTTTTGCATTTCTTTTCCATGGGGATGGTCTTGATCCCTGTCTCCTGTACAATGTCACAAACCTCTGTCCATAGTTCATCAGGCACTCTATCAGATCTAGTTCCTTAAATCTATTTCTCATTTCCACTGTATAATCATAAGGGATTTGATTTAGGTCATACCTGAATCCCTACTTTCTTCAGTTTAAGTCTGAATTTGGTAATAAGGAGTTCATGATCTGAGTCACAGTCAGCTCCTGGTCTTGTTTTTGATGACTGTATAGAGCTTCTCCATCTTTGGCTGCAAAGAATATAATCAATCTGATTTTGGTGTTGACCATCTGGTGATGTCCATGTGTAGAGTCTTCTCTTGTGCTGCTGGAAGAGGGTGTTTGCTATGACCAGTGCGTTCTCTTGGCAGAACTCTATTAGCCTTTGCCCTGCTTAATTATATACTCCAAGGCCAAATATGCCTGTTACTCCAGGTGTTTCTTGACTTCCTACTTTTGCATTCCAGTACCCTCAAATGAAAAGGACCTCTTTTTTGGGTGTTCGTTCTAAAAGGTCTTGTAGGTCTTCATAGAATCATTCAACTTCAGCTTCTTCCATGTTACTGGTTGGGGCATAGGCTTTGATTAACGATGATACTGAATGGTTTGCTTTGGAAACGAACAGAGATCATTCTGTTGCTTTTGAGACTGCATCCAAGTACTGCATTTCAGACTCTTTTGTTGACCATGATGGCTACTCCATTTCTTCTAAGGGATTCCTGCCCGCAGTAATAGATATAATGGTCATCTGAGTTAAATTCACCCATTCCAGTCCATTTTAGTGTGCTGATTCCTAGAATGTTGATGTTCACTCTTGCCATCTCCTGTTTGACCACTTCCAATTTGCCTTGATTCATGGACATAACATTCCAGATTCCTATGCAATATTGCTCTTTATAGCATCAGACCTTGCTTCCATCATCAGTCACATCCACAGCTGGGTGTTGTTTTTGCTTTGGCTCCATCCCTTTATTCTTTCTGGAGTTGTTTCTCCACTGATCTCCAGTAGTATATTGGGCACTTACCGACCTGGGGAGTTCCTCTTTTGGTATCTTATCATTTTGCCTTTTCATACTGTTCTTGGGGTTCTCAAGGCAAGAATACCAAAGTGGTTTGCCATTCCCTTCTCTAGTGGACCATGTTCTGTCAGACCTCTTCACCATGACTCGTCTGTCTTGGATGGACCCAAAAGGCATGGCTTAGTTTCATTGAGTTAGACAAGGCTGTGGTCCATGTGATCAGATTGGCTGGTTTTCTGTGATTATGGTTTCAATGTATCTGTCCTCTGATGCCCTCTCGCAACACCTACCATCTTACTTGAGTTTCTCTTACCTTGGACGTGGGGTATCTCTTCACGGCTGCTCCAGCAAAGGGCAGCTGCTGCTTCTTAACTTGGATGAGTTGCTCCACCTGACCTTGAATGTCAAGTAGCTCCTCTCGGCCCTCCTGTGACTCTCGCAACACCTACCATCTTACTTGAGTTTCTCTTACCTTGGACGTGGGGTATCTCTTCACGGCTGCTCCAGCAAAGGGCAGCTGCTGCTTCTTAACTTGGATGAGTTGCTCCACCTGACCTTGAATGTCAAGTAGCTCCTCTTGGCCCTCCTGTGCCTGCACAGCCACCAAGGCAGACCAGAAAGGTCCAAAAGTGGGTGGTGGCCCAGTTCCTGGAAGTCCCTATCTGTTCCCCCAAATAGCTAGAATACTCCTTCCACTCATTAACCTCTGAAATTAACAAAAACTGATAACTTCATATCCTGGGGTCAGTCTCACCTTCTGAGATGGCCCAAACTCTGTGAAGTGTGAAAATCACTCAGTGGTGTCCGACTCTTTGCTACCCCATGGACCCTTTATGACTGAAGGACCTGCCAGTCTCCTTTGCTGATGGAATTCTCCAGGCAAGAATACTGGAGTGGGTAACCATTCTCTTCTCCAGGGGCTCTTCCCAACCCAAGATCAAACCTAAGTCTCCTGCATTGCAAGCAGATTCTTTACCATCTGAGTCATCAGGGAAGCCCGATAGTAAGTGGACTTATACAGAGAGAAACTTTTTGTTTCTGAATTATTTCTATGATGAGACATTAAGAACCCGGGCTCCATTAAGTCCTAGGATCAAGTGTGTGATCTCAGTTAAAAGACCATGGGTTCAAGTTACATGATTTCAGCAGCATGTCCTGAACCCCACCACACCTTTCACTCTTCTGCTTCCCCATCTCTTCACCAGTTTCTTCTGGAAGCACTTTGTTCATAAATCATTTGTTCCTGAATTCTCTTGACATCTGCTTTTGAAGAAACCAACTTAAAATGGGCAGTTCTTAAAATCCAGGTGTCCCTGAGAAGAATAGCACCTTTGAGACACAAATGGGCCAGTTAATTACTTGACAAGTGCAGTCCCATTAAAAAACTGAAAATAAAATCACTCAGTTGTGTCTGACTCTTTGTGACCCCATGGACTGTAGCTTGCCCATCTTCTCTGTCCTTGGAATTCTCCAGGCAAGAATACTGGAGTGGATAGCCATTCCCCTCTCCAGGGGATCTTCTCAACCTACGGATCAAACACAGGTCTCAATTTAATTAAAAAATGCTTGTTCCTTGGAAGAAAAGCTATGAAAAACCTAGAGAGCGTATTAAAAAGCAGTGACATCACTTTGCTGACAAAAGTTCATATAGTAGTTGTCATGTACGAATGTGAAAGTTGGACCATAAAGAAGGCTGAATGTGGAAGAATTGATGCCTTTGAATTGTGGTGCTGGAGAAGACTTGAGAGTCCTTTGGACAGCAAGGAGATCAAACCAGTCAGTCCTAGAAGAAATCAGCCCTGAATATTCATTGGAAGAACTGAAACTGAAGCTACAATACTTTGGCCATCTGTTGTGAAGAGCCGACTCATTGGAAAAAACCCTGATGCTGAGAAAGACTGAAAGCAAAAGGAGACGGGGGCGACAGAGGATGAGATGGTTGGATAGCTTCACCAGCTCCATGGACATGAATTTGAGCAAACGGGGAGACAGTGGAGGACAGATGAGCCTGGTGTGTGCGTGCTGCAGTCCGTGGGATCACAAAGAGTCAGGCTTGACTTAATGACCAAACAAGGCTGGCCAGTCAGGATTCTAGCCTGTGATTTCAAAGCAAAAGAACTGCTCACTTATGTGGCTACTTTTTAACCATTCCTCTGGTTCTCTGTATAATGAGAATGCAAACCAAGAGAAGTTCAAGGCTGTACTGTTTGTACTAATTTAAAAATTTTAGCAATGTTTTACACTATCTTAAAATCATAACCTATAGAAATAATGCAAAAAAAAAAAAGTTTCAAATGGTCTTTTCCTCTAGGCACCTAAAACCCAGGTGTTTGGGTTTTAACTCTACAATCTTGCTCCATAATGTATTTTTAAAAGTTACATGTAAACAGGCACCGTGAATATAAAGGGAAATCATTTAATTTGAGCAGGACAGGAAATATGAACAATTTATATGCCTTGAGGCACAAATGAGAAAGAATGGTAGAAGTTGTAAAGTCTGAATGAATGGAATCTATTCATGTTTTGTTCAATAGCCTGAGACCAAAGCAGAAAGTATGTGATATTAATTTAAGTAAGTACCTAGGGCTGAAAATACAGAGTTTTGTTTTTAAAATGTGAGGAGATCTAGACTAAGTTAGTTTTAAAGTCCTAGATGGATATGATTATTAATACTTACACTTTGTTGCTTAATGTGAGATTGGGGAAAGTTAAGGGTGTTAATAGGACATGAGATTTTTTAGAAAACGAATTTTAAAAATTGTTTTTGTGGACTTCCTTGGTGGCACAGTGGATAAGAATCTCCCTGCCAATGCAGGGGACACGGGTTTGATCCCTGGTCCGGGAAGATAACACATGCTAGGGAACAACAAAGCCCATGTGCCACAGCTACTGAGCTTGCACTCTATGATCTGCTAGCTGCAGCTACTGAGCCCTGCGCTGCAGCTACTGAAGCCTGCAGGCTCTAGGGCCCATGAGCTACAACTATTGAGCCTGTGTGCCAAAACTACTGAAGCCTGTTCATTACAGTTCAGTTTGGTTCAGTCACTCAGTTGTGTCTGACTCTTTGTGACTCCATGGATCACAGCATGCCAGGCCTCCCTTGCCATCACCAACTCCCAGAATTTACCCCAACTCATGTTTATTATGCCATCCAACCATCTCATCCTCTGTCGTTCCCTTCTCCTCCTGCCTTCTACTTTTCCCAACATCAGGGTCTTTTCAGATAGGTCAGTTCTTTGCATCAGGTGGCCAAAGTATAGGAGCTTCAGCTTCAGCATCAGTCCTTCCAATGAACACCCAGGACTGATCTCCTCTAGGATGGACTGGTTGGATTTCTTTTCAGTCCAAGGGACTCTCAAGAGTCTTCTCCAACACCACAGTTCAAAAGCATCAATTCTTCTGTGCTCAGCTTTCTTATAGTCTAACTCTCACATCCATACCCGACTACTGGAAAAACCATAGCCTTGACTAGACAGACCTTTGTTGGCAAAGTAATGTCTTTGCTTTTTAATATGCCTTCTAGGTTGGTCATAACTTTTCTTCCAAGGAGTAAGCATCTTTTAATTTCATGGCTGCAGTCACCATCTGCAGAGCCTGTACTGCACAATAAGAGAAGCCACCACAAAGAGAAGTCCACGCACAGCGAAGAGTAGCCCTGGCTTGCTGCAACTACAGAAAGCCTGAGCACATCAACAAACACTCAGCACAGCCAAAACCAAATAAATAAATTGTTTTCGTGAAGTATATTACACCAGAGAATATATTATGCATGTATAGTCTGGAGAATAAAAATGGCATGTACCTGTGTACCCTGCACGCAGCATTAGAAATAGATTATATTAACATTTCTGAGGACTCTGAATCCTCTGTCTCTCCCCTGGCATTCTTTCCTCTCCTTTAAGGCATAAAAGTCAAACTATTAGTTGCTCAGTTGTGTCTGACTCTTTGCAACCCCATAGACTATAGCCCACCAGGCTGTCTATGGAATTCTCCAGGCAAGAATACTGGAGTGGGTCGCCATTCCCTTCTCCAGGGGATCTTCCCAACCCAGGGATCCAACCTGGGTCTCCTACATTGTAGGCAAATTTTTTTTTTTTAACCATCTGAGCCACCAGAGAATCCCTTAAGGCATGACAGCTATCCTAAAATCTGTATCTATCATTTTTTGCTTTTCTTGATAGCTTTACATATATGTTTGGAGACTTTAACAATATTTTGTTAAGCTTTGTTTGTTGTAGATCTTTATATAACTAGAATCACATTGTATTTTTCTGTTAACAGCTTTTTCTTTCTTTCAATATTGCTTTTGAGATGTGTTAACAGTAGTCCATTCATTTTCATTGTACTATATTATTCCACTGTACTCATACCATCATCCTCAATCCATTCAACTCTTGGTGGGATGTAAATTGTTTCTGATGTTGTAAAACAATAAATCTGACTTTATGAATGTTTTTCTGGTGCACAAGTTTTAAATTCTCTAGGGAATACCTTGGGCTTCCTTGGTAGCTCAGCTGGTAAAGAATCTGCCTGCAATGCAGGAGACTCCAGTTTGATTCCTGGGTTGGGAAGTTCTGCTGGAGAAGGGATAGGCTACCCACTCCAGTGTCTTGGGCTTCCCTGGTGGCTCGGATGGTAAAGAATCCATCTGCAATAAGGGAGACCTGAGTTCGATTTTTGGGTTGGGAAGATCCCCTGGAGGAGAGTATGGCAACCCACTCCAGTATTCTTGCCTGGAGAATCCCCATGGACAGAGGAGCCTGGTGGGCCACAGTCCATGGGGTTGGAAAGAATCGTATATGACTGAAGCAACTAGCACACAGGAATACCTACGGGTGGAAATACTGGGTCCTAGGTGTGTGCATCTTTAACTTTTAGACAATGAGTAGGTCCTAAGCAGGTGAGGCCTGACAGTGTTTTGCTTCAGGTGTGTGACACTACCTCTTAGCTCCTGCTCTGGATGCTCAATTGGGAAATATGGAAGGACTTAGCACCTTCTGGGGCAAGCCTCTGACTGATGGTGGATGAAACCTGTGGCTTCCTGCTCTTTCTTTACCGCCAAGAGTCAGAGATGCACTTCCACCAGTTCCTCAAAGGAGGACCCAGAGCACCTCTAGCAGCAGCTCAAAATGCATCCTTACATCTCCCTCCTGCCTCTCCAGCTTCACTCCGCTTTCAGTTTTGCCCCAGGGAACACCCTCTCCAATAAATGCTTTGTTTTATTTGGCTGTACTTCCTGGGAAGTCCAAGCTAAGATGTGCTTATTGTATTATAAACCTTCACAGCTATATATTTTCTTCTGATTTCTCCCACTAGTTGTATCTCAACACATTTTGATGTGCACATCTTTTATTGGGAGAATGGGAAAGTTCTTAGACTTCTCCAGTTTTCACTAATTTTTTGTCATTGATTATGAATTATTTATGTGTGTCTTTATATTTTCAAATACATAGATTTTAAAGTTATTTAATTTTTATTTTTTAATATTTGTATTGGAGTATAGTTGATTTACAATGTTGTGTTAGTTTCAGGTGTACAGAAAAGTGAATCAGTTACAGATATATATATCCACATACAATATCTATATGTCTATACCTATATAGTAGTAGTGTATATATGTCAATCCCAATCTCCCAATTTATTTACCCTCCCCCCAACATTTCCCCTTTATAAAAAGTTATCTTTTATAAATTAGGTCCTGCTAGGCACTGATTCTTTGAAATTAATTATGAAGACTTGCTTTTTGGTTACTATATGGTCATTTTTTATTTAACATAGCCATTTCTTAGTTTTTTTGTTACAGTGTTCTTCTCCAAATCTTCTGTATATTTGCCAATTACTGTTTTGTATGTTTAATTACTGAGAGAAGATTACTAATATCTCTCATTATGATGGCAAGTCTGTCAATTTCTCCTAGGCATTAAGTTTTTATGTATGTATTTTTGCTTTATTTACTCAGCAAAAGAGGTTAGTCAGGCCTAAAAAATGTAGTTGAGGTCAAGAAAATGATTGCTTCAGCATCTCAGATTCTCCTAGTCTGTTTTAAATGGAAAGAAATGGGTAAAACTCAACTGAGCTAATTCTTCTTAAAGTAATGGGAGAACAGGTAAGGACAACCTAATTTGTCTGTAATGAGTTGTTCTGTTTGAATATATATGGATTCTCCACACAGCTGAATTAGACCAATTAAAGGTCCAACTAAATGACATTTAAATGTTTAAAATTTAAAAATATTTGTCTGTTTTCTCTTCCTATCTTTCCATTTTGAAAGATTTCGAGTGTGTGTGCATGCTCAACTGCTTCAGTTGTGTCTGACTCTGCAGCCCCATGGACTGTAGCTCACCAGGCTCCTCTGTCCATGGGATTCTCCAGGCAAGAATACTGGAGTGGGTAGTCATTTCCTTCTCCAGGGGATCTTCCCAACCCAGGGATGAAACCCACGTCTCCTGCATTTCCTGCATTAAAGGCAGATTCTTTACCACTGAGCCACCTGGGAAGCCCTGAAAAATTTCAAACCTATATACATTTGAAAGAATAGCATACTGAAAGCACATAAAACATTTAAACTCTTTTTTCAAATTCACCAATGTTCATGCTTTGCCAGATCTGCCTCCCCTTCACCTTACAGATATATTGTTAGTTGAACCATTTAAAAGTAAATTGCAGATGTCGGAACACTTCACCTGTATATGTTTTAGCATGTGTTTCCTAAGAACAACGGCATTTTCCTAAAGAACCGCGACACCATCATGTCATCGAAAAATTTAATATTGACTCAATAGAATTATTTAGTATACATGATGGTGGTGGTGGTGATGGTTTAGTCACTAAGTCGTGTTCGATTCTTGAGGCCCCATGGACTGTAGTCTGCTAGGCTCCTCTGTCCATGGAATTCTCCAGGAAGAATACCTGAGTTGCCATTTCCTTCTCCAGAGGATCTTCCAGACCATAGATCGAATCTGAGTGTCCTGCATTGCAGGCAGATTCTTTACCATTGAGCCACCAGGGAAGCCCTTATTGTGTGTGTCTATTTTTGATATTTTTTTGATTGATATTTGGTATTTTTCATATTCTTTTGCATTACAGGTTATTACAGAATATTGAGTTCCCTGTCCTTGTTGGTTACCTATTTTACATACAGTAGTGTGTATATGTTAATCCCAAACTCCTAATTTATCTCTGTATCCCTCAAACCAATTTTTAAATACTGCTCGATACATTAATACTATTCTGAGAGATTCACCATCAGTCAGGACATATTAGAGGATCAGAGAACAAATTTGTTTTAACTTTAACTGAGCATTTCCTAAACTTAGTTGCCAATGGAACCCTACCCTTCTTTTTTTTGAAACACAACAAATACCACTTATTCCAAGTTTCCTTGATAATGAGGACGTTTTCCAGTTTTTTCCTGTCTCCTCCCTCCAGGGTCATCCTCCTTGAATGCTGCTTCTGTGAGACTGCAGCCTCAAACACAGTTTTCTAACTCAACCACAAGGTGGCTCTGCTTGTCTTACAAAAGAAGGCTGCAGGCAACTTCCAGCTTCTGGGCAGGGCCTGACTCAGGCAGGGTTTGAGGCTGTGCTACACAGGGTAATCTGTTCTGGAGAAAACTGGGGTCTTTGTTACCTGTGCACACTGGTTAAGTTAGAACTATACTCCCCTGATCCAGATGGGTGAAGCTTTCAGAAGGATTTTGTAAGAACTGAGATTTTCTGGTTGTCCCTTCCAAGTTTCTGTTTTGAGGGTACATTTCTGTAGAGTTCATGAACAGGACGCTTTTCTCCCAGGTCAGTGATGAAAGAAGCATCTGAAATCTGGAAAGAGGCTTCTCCAGCAAGCCTTCAGCTAAGCATATTTTTGTTTCCTTTTAGGTCTTTAAGAACAAAGAGGTCTTGAAGCAGGGAGATGTTGGTCCTGAGCTCTATTGCTTCCTAACCTCCGGCTTAACCCTTGGGGCTGATGAATTCATTTTAATTAGCAGCAGCTGGAGCAATTCAGCGGTTGAGCCTATCCTGACTGAGTTGTTTCTGAAGAACTGCTTTTTGTGGATGTATGCATTTTTAATGAACGGGGAAAATTACTGTCCTTTAGGTCAGAAAAGTAATATTTCTCACTGTGTTGAAAGAGCTTATGAGTTGTGCTGTGGGTAGGCAAGAAGGGTTAATGATTTCCAAGGGTGTCAGTATTCTTGCGGTCACCAATTCTAAGAAGGTCTGTGTTCACAGATGTTACCTTCAGATATCTTTAGGAAAAATCTCTTTATATCAGCTGGTTCTCAGTTACCCATTCTGTTCTTTATAAAGTTCTCTCTCACTCTGTGGGGCCCTAAATGGGAAACCTTAAAAACAAAGGGGCTAGCTTTGCTGTCGAAAACCTATGATGGCGCCTGGAGGAAGAGATGGAGGCAGGGTCTCTGTTTTTTTGTCAAAGTTTTTGATTGGCTCTCTTGATTCCGTGCACGTGGACAGCGCGTGATCACCATAGACTCCTGTTATAATGCAGGTGCATGACGATTTGACCTTTAACGTGATTGGTACAATTATGTAAAGTCCCTCGCAACGCCCCCCCCC
>SJYC01092676.1:0-10049 GCA_006408675.1 Madoqua kirkii | reverse complement strand
TTGTTTTCCTCTATTTCTTTGCATTGATCGCTGAAGAAGGCTTTCTTATCTCTTCTTGCTCTTCTTTGGAACTCTGAATTCAGATGCTTATATCTTTCCTTTTCTCCTTTGCTTTTTGCCTCTCTTCTTTTCACAGCTATTTGTAAGGCCTCCCCAGACAGTCATTTTGCTTTTTTGCATTTCTTTTCCATGGGGATGGTCTTGATCCCTGTCTCCTGTACAATGTCACGAACCTCATTCCATAGTTCATCAGGCACTCTATCTATCAGATCTTGGCCCTTAAATCTATTTCTCACTTCCACTGTATAATCATAAGGGATTTGATTTAGGTCATACCTGAATGGTCTAGCGGTTTTCCCTACTTTCTTCAATTTCAGTCTGAATTTGGCAATAAGGAGTTCATGATCTGAACCACAGTCAGTTTAGCTCTAAGATTAGGAACAAGGAACATGTCAATGTATGGCAAAACCAGTACAGTATTGTAAAGTAGAATAAAGTATTAAAAAATAAAAAGGATTCCAACTTTCATCAGTTCTATTCAACATATTACTGGAAGTCCTAGCCAGAGTAATTTAGGAGAAAAATAAACTTAAAAAACCAAAATTGGAAAAGAAAAAAAAATTTGTTTGCAGATGATATGATCTTATATGTTGAAAACTCTAAAGCTTACACACACACACACATACACACACACACACACACACACACACACACACACACAGACTCCAAACCTGTTAGGACAAATAAATGAATTCAGCAAAGTTGCAGGATACAAAATCACACACACAAAAAAAACATGTTTAATTTTCTGGGACTTCCCTGGTGGTACAGTAGTTGAGAATCTTCCTTGCAATGCAAGGACATGCATTTGATTTCTGGTCAGAGAGCTAAGCTCCCACATGACACAGAGCAACCTAGCCCATGCCCCACAATTACTGAGCCTGCGCACTCTGCAGCCCACATGCCACAACTAGAAAGTCCATGCACTACAACAAAAGATTCCACATGGCACAACAAAGATCCTCCAAAGCTAAGACTTGACCCAGCCTAATAAATGAATAGATATGTTTAATTTTCTGTATACTAATAATGAACTATCAGAAAGAGAAATTAAAAAAATAATCCCATTTACAATGGCATAACAAAAATAAAATACCTGGCAATAAATTTAACTGAAGTGAAAGACTTGTATATTGGAAATAAAAGACATAAATGAAAGAAATGAAGAAATTAATATTGTTAATTCTCCTAAGAATTAAAATATTCATACCACCCAAAGCAGTCTACACATAGAAAGCAACTGTTTTCAAAATTCCAATAACATTTTTTATAGAAATAGAACAAAGAGCCCTAAAATTTGTATGGAATAATAAGAGACTCTGAATAGCTAAAGCAATACTGAGAAAGAAGAAAAAAGCTGGAACTCCTTGATTTCAAACAATAGTACAAAGTTATAGAAATTAAAACAATATCATAATGGCATAAAAACAGACCCACAGATCAATGGAATAGAAAAGAAAGTCCAGAAATAAACCCATACACACACACAGTAAATTTACAACAAAGCAGCCAAGAATATATACTGGGGAAAGGACAGTCTTTTCAATACATGGTGCTGGAAAAACTGGGCAGCCACATACAGAAGAAAGAAACTGGGGATTGCTATCTTACACCATGCATAAAAATTAACTCAAAATGGATGAAAAACTTGAATGTAAGACCTCAAACTATAAAAATTCCAGAAGAAAACATAGGCAGTAATCTTGACATTGTTCTTGGTGATAATTTTTTGGATTTCACACCAATAGCAAAGGTAACAAAAGCAAAAATAAACAAGTAGGACTGCATCAAACTAAAAAGCTTCTTCACAGCAAAGGAAACCATCAAAAAAATGAAAAAGCAACCTACTGAGTGGGGAGAAATATTTGCAAATCATATGTCTGATAAGGGGGTACTATTCAAAATATATAAAGAACTCATACAACTCAATAGCAAAAACCCAAACAATCTGATTAAAATATGGACAGAAGATCTACATAGACATTTTTCAACAAAGATATATAGATGTTCAATGGGTACATAAGAAGATAATTACTGTCATTAATCATTGGGAAAATGCAAATCAAAATCACAGTGAAATGTACCACACACCTGTTAGAATGACTATTATCAAAAAGATTGGAAATAATAACACTTGTTAATATTGGCAAGGATGTGGTGAAAAGGAAATCCTCATGCACTGTTAGTGGGGTAAATTGGTGCAGCCACTATGGAAAAAAAAAGCTGAAGCTCCAATACTTCGGCCACCTGATGCTAAGAGCTGATTCACTGGAGACCTTGATGCTGGGAAAGATTCAAGGCAAAAGAAGGGGGCAGCAGGAGATGCGTGGCTATCTGTTAGAATGACTATTATCAAAAAGATTGGAAATAATAACACTTGTTAATATTGGCAAGGATGTGGTGAAAAGGAAATCCTCATGCACTGTTAGTGGGGTAAATTGGTGCAGCCACTATGGAAAAAAAAAGCTGAAGCTCCAATACTTCGGCCACCTGATGCTAAGAGCTGATTCACTGGAGACCTTGATGCTGGGAAAGATTCAAGGCAAAAGAAGGGGGCAGCAGGAGATGCGATGGCTAGATAGCATCACCAATTCAATGGAAATGAATTTGAGAAAACTCTGGGAGATACTGGAAGACAGAGGAGCCTGGTATGCTACAGTGCATGGGGTCGCAGAGTCAGACATGACTTAGTAACTGAATAACAATAACTATGGAAAACAAAATGGAGATTCCTCAAAAATTAAAAATAGAACTACAGTATGATCCAGAAATTCTGCTTTTGGGTATTTAGCTATAGAAAACAAAAATAGTAACTAGAAAACAAATATGTATTCCCATGTTCACTGTAGCATTATTTACAATAGCCAAAATATGGAAAGGATCCAAGCACCCATCAATAATGAGCAGATAAATGTATGTGTATTTTATCAGTTCAGTTCAGTTCAGTCGCTCAGTCGTGTCTGACTCTTTGCAATCCCATGAATGGCAGCACGCCAGGCCTCCCTGTCCATCACCAACTCCCAGAGTTCATAATGAGCAGATAAATGTATGTGTATTATATTATTATGTGTATTATATACACCTACACAAATATACAATAAATAGTATTCATCTGTAGAAAAAGATAAAGGTTTTCCATTTGCAAAAACATGGATGGACTTTGAGGGCATTGCACTAAGAGAAATAAGTCAGAGGAAGAGAAATACCATATGATCTTTCCTACATGTGAAATCTAAAATAAAACTAAGTTCATAGCTACAGAGAAGAATTTGGTTGTTACCAGAGGTGGTGGTAGGGATGGTGTGAAAAATGGGCAAACTACTTTTTTTTTTAAGTTTAGTTGAAATAAATTGAATTTTTAAAATCAATTGTGGACTTCCCTGGTGGCTCAGTGGTTAAGAATTTGCCTGCCAACTCAGGGCACACAGGTTTGATCCCTGGCTTGGGGAAAATTCCACCTGCCACAGGGCAACTAAGCCCTAGCATCCCAGTTACTTGAGACCATGCACTCTATAATCTGTGCTCCAAACAAGAGAAGCCACTGCAAGAGAAGCCTGTGCATCGCAACTAGAGAAAGTCTGCATGCAGCAGCGAAGACCCAGCACAGCCATAAATAAATAAATAAATAGATTTTTAATAAGAAACTTTTTAAAATCTGAAAAGGAAACTAAGAGGACAATTCTACTTATAGTAGCATCAAAAGAATAAAATTATTCATAATAAACAACCAAGAAGGTAAAAGACAATGTTAAAACATTAATGCTACTGAACGAATCTACAGCTAACGCACTCCTTAGCAAAATTCCTCAATGATTTTGCAGAAATAGAAGTACATCTTTAGGATTCATGTGGGATCTCAAAGAAACCCAAATGCCCAAAACAGTCTTGAAGAATGAAGTTGGAGATCTCATATGTCTCATTTTCAATTATTACTGTAAATTTACAGTAGTTAAATGGCATATTTTAATTATGAGACATATAGAATACAAAGCCCAGAAACAAACTTTCACACATATGGTTAAATAATTTTTTTTTAACTTAAAAATTTTATTTGGCTGTGCTGGGCCTTAGTTGTGACACTCAGAATCTTGGATCTTCTGCAGCATGCACGATCTATAGTCACGAAACTCAGACTCTCAGTTGGGGCATGTGGGATCTAGTTCCCTGATCAGGGATTGAACTTCAATCCCCTGTATTGGGAGTGTGGAGTCTCAGCCATTGGGCCACTAGGGAAGTCCCAGGTCAAATAATTTTTGACAAGAGTGTCAAGGCTTTTTAATGGGACAGGACAATCTGTCAACAAATGATGTTGGGAAAACTGGATACACTCAAGCAAGAATGAAGTAAGACTCTTATCTTATACCATATACAAATATTAACTCAAAATGAATTTTAAAAACCTAAGCATAAGACCTAAAGCTATAAAACATAGAAAACGTAGAGAGAAAAGCTTCATGACATTGGATTTGGTATCAAAAGTACAGGCAACAAAAGTAAAAATAGATTGTTTAGTCGCTATATCGTGTTCAACTCTTTTGCACCTCATGGACTATAGCCCGCCAGGAACCTTCCATGGAATTTTCCAGGCAAGAATATTGGAATAGGTTGCCATTTCCTTCTCCAGGGGATCTTCCCAACCCAGGGGATGAACCCAAGTCTCCTGCATTGCAGGTAGATGCTTCACCACTGAGCCAACAAATCAAACTCTAAAACTTTTCTGCATCAAAGAACACAATTCACAGAGTAAAAAGGCAACCTATGGAGTGGGGAAAAAAGAATTTGCAAATCATATATCTAATGAAGGGTTAATACTACAATATATAAAGAATTCTTACAACTCACATCAAATAAATAAATAACCCAATTCATAAGTGGTAAAAGGACTTGAAAAAAGATGTATAAATGTCCACAAAATTAAGACCCTTGGTCCTTGGAAGAAAAGCTATGACAAACCTAGATAGCATACTAATAAGCAGAGACGTTACTTTGCTGACAAAGGGCCGTATAGGTAAAGCTATGGTTTTTTCAGTAGTCATGTTTGGATGTGAGAGCTGAATCATAAAGAAGGCTGAGTGCTGAAGAAATGATGTTTTTGAACAGTGGTGCTGGAGAAGACTCTTGAGGGGCCCTTGGACAGCAAAGAGATCAAACCAGTCAATCCTAAAGGAAATTAACCCTAATATTCATTGGAAGTTCTGAGGCTCAAGCTGAAGCTCCAATACTTTGGCCACCTGTTGTGAAGAGTCGACTCATTAGAAAAGACCCTGGTTCTGGGAAAGATTGAGGGCAAGAAGAGAAGGGGGCAACAGAGGATGAGATGGTTGGATGGCTTCACCAGCTTAAAGGACATAAGTTGGAGTAAACTCCAGGAGATAGTGAAGGACAGGGAAGGCTGGCATACTGCAGTCCATGGGGTTGCAAAGAGTTGGACAAAACTTAGCAACTGAACAACAACAAAAGCATCAATGGCCAGCAAACATATGAATAAAAGCTCAACATCACTAATTAGTCATTTCAGTTCAGGTCAGTCGTTCAGTCGTGTCTGACTCTTTGCAACCTCATGAATCGCAGCACACCAGGCCTCCCTGTCCATAACCATCTCCCGGAGTTCACTCAGACTCACGTCCATCGAGTCAGTGATGCCATCCAGCCATCTCATCCACTGTTGTCCCCTTCTCCTCCTGACCCCAATCACTCCCAGCATCAGAGACTTTTTCAATGAGTCAACTCTTTGCATGAGGTGGCCAAAGTACTGGAGTTTCAGCTTCAGCATCATTCCTTCCAAAGAACACCCAGGACTGATGTCCTTCAGAATGGACTGGTTGGATCTCCTTGCAGTCCAAGGGACTCTCAAGAGTCTTCTCCAGCACCACAATTCAAAAGCATCAATTCTTCAGTGTTCAGCTTTCTTCACAGTCCAACTCTCACATCCAGACATGACTACTGGAAAAACCACAGCCTTGACTAGATGGACCTTTATTGGCAAAGTAAAGTCTCTGCTTTTGAATATGCTATCCGGGTTGGTCATAACTTTCCTTCCAAGGAGTAAGCGTCTTTTAATTTCATGGCTGCAATCACCATCTGCAGTGATTTTGGAGCCCCCCAAAATAAAGTCAGCCACTGTTTCCACTGTTTCCCCATCTATTTGCCATGAAGTGATGGGACCAGATGCCATGATCTTCATTTTCTGAATGTTGCGCTTTAAGCTAACTTTTCCACTCTCCTCTTTCACTTTCATCAAGGGGGTTGTTAGTTCCTCTTCGCTTTCTGCCATAAGGGTGGGGTCATCTGCATATCTGAGGTTATTGATATTTCTCCCGACAATCTTGATTCCAGCTTGTGTTTCTTCCAGCCCAGCGTTTCTCATGATCTACTCTGCATATGAGTTACATAAGCAGGGTGACAATATACAGCCTTGACGTATTCCTTTTCCTATTTGGAACCAGTCTGTCATTCCATGTCCAGTTCTCACTGTTGCTTCTTGACCTGCATATAAGTTTCTCAAGAGGCAGGTCAGGTGCTCTGGTATGCCTATCTCTCTCAGAATTTTCCACAGTTTATTGTGATCCACACAGTCAAAGGCTTTGGCATAGTCAATAAAGCAGAAATAGATGGTTTTTTGGAACTCTCTTCCTTTTGATGATCCAGCAGATGTTAGCGATTTGATTCTTGTTCCTCTGCCTTTTCTAAAACCAGCTTGAACGTCAGCAAGTTCACGGTTCACGTATTGCTGAAGCCTGGCTTGGAGAATTTTGAGCATTACTTTACTAGCATTTGTTTTTCATAGTAGCCACCTAAATGGATATGAAGTGATATCTCACTGTGGTTTTGATTTGCATTTATCTAATGGATGTGAATAAAGTAATGCTTTACGTTAGTAAAGTAATGCTCAAAATTCTCCAAGCCAGGCTTCAGCAATATGTGAACCGTGAACTTCCATATGATCAAGCTGGTTTTAGAAAAAGCAGAGGAACAAGAATCAAATGGCTAACATCTGCTGGATCATCAAAAAAGGAAGAGAGCTCCAGAAAAACATCTATTTCTACTTTATTGACTATGCCAAATCTTTTGACTGTATGGATCACAATAAACTGTGGAAAATTCTGAAAGAGATGGGAATACCAGATCACCTGACCTGCCTCTTGAGAAACTTATATGCAGGTCAAGAAGCAACAGTGAGAACTGGACATTGAATGACAGACTGGTTCCAAATAGGAAAAGGAATACGTCAAGGCTGTATATTGTCACCCTGCTTATGTAACTCATATGCAGAGTAGATCATGAGAAACGCTGGGCTGGAAGAAACACAAGCTGGAATCAAGATTGTCGGGAGAAATATCAATAACCTCAGATATGCAGATGACCCCACCCTTATGGCAGAAAGCGAAGAGGAACTAACAACCCCCTTGATGAAAGTGAAAGAGGAGAGTGGAAAAGTTAGCTTAAAGCGCAACATTCAGAAAATGAAGATCATGGCATCTGGTCCCATCACTTCATGGCAAATAGATGGGGAAACAGTGGAAACAGTGGCTGACTTTATTTTGGGGGGCTCCAAAATCACTGCAGATGGTGATTGCAGCCATGAAATTAAAAGACGCTTACTCCTTGGAAGGAAAGTTATGACCAACCCGGATAGCATATTCAAAAGCAGAGACTTTACTTTGCCAATAAAGGTCCATCTAGTCAAGGCTGTGGTTTTTCCAGTAGTCATGTCTGGATGTGAGAGTTGGACTGTGAAGAAAGCTGAACACTGAAGAATTGATGCTTTTGAACTGTGGTGCTGGAGAAGACTCTTGAGAGTCCCTTGGACTGCAAGGAGATCCAACCAGTCCATTCTGAAGGACATCAGTCCTGGGTGTTCTTTGGAAGGAATGATGCTGAAGCTGAAACTCCAGTACTTTGGCCACCTCATGCAAAGAGTTGACTCATTGGAAAAGACTCTGATGCTGGGAGGGATTGGGGTCAGGAGGAGAAGGGGACAACAGAGGATGAGATGGCTGGATGGCATCACCGACTCGATGGACGTGAATTTGAGTGAACTCAAAGAGTTGGTGATGGACAGGAAGGCCTGGTGTGCTGCGATTCATGAGGTTGCAAAGAGTCAGACACGACTGAGCGACTGAACTGACCTCAACTGAACTGAACAAATATTGGTAAGGATGTGAAAATTGGAACTCCTATACACTATTTGTGGGAATCTAAAATAGTGTAGCCACAATGGAAACTGTATTTGCAGTTCCCCAAAATATTAAAAATAGAATTACCATACGATTCAGCAGTTCTACTTCTGAGTATACACCCAAAATAACTGAAACAGGCACCCTATCAGATAGTCATACACCTATGTTCATAATAGTATTATACACAATAGCCAAGAGAAAGAAGCAACCCAAGTGTGCATTGATAGCTGAATGGATAACAAAATGTAGACTATATTTACATGAAAAGTTATTCAGCCTTAAAAAGGAAGGAGATTTCGAAACAGTAAATCCCATGGGCAGAGGAGCCTGGCAGGCTACAATCCGTATGGTCACAGAGTCAGACATGACTGAGCATCTGAGCACACATGTGGTTAAACCATAAGACGTTAAGCGAAGCTGGGACTTCCCCGGTAGTCCAGTGGTTAAGAATCTGCCTCTGAAACTGAAGAAGCAAAAACTTACGGCCCAGGAATAAATGCTGCAAAAAATAAATGCAAATAAAAGTAAAAAAAAAATCTGCCTCAAATGCAGGTAAAGTGGGTTCGATCCCTGTTCAAGGAACTAAGATTGAACATGTCTTGGGCCAATTAAGCCTGTGTACCACAACTAGAAAAGTGTGGTCATCAAAATGAAGCCCCAGCACAGCAACTCTTCCCCAAAAAAAGACATTAAGCTAAGTGAAAAAAAGTCAGTCATAAAAAAACAAATACTGGGGACTCTCTAGGTGGTCCAGTGGTTATGATTTCTCCTTCCAATGCAGAGAGTTTGGGTTCCATCCCCGATTGGGGAGCTAAAATCCAACATGCCTCTCAGCTGAAAAACCAAAACATAAAAAAAACAGAAGAAATATTGTAACAAATAAAGACTTTTAAAATGGTCCACATTTTAAAAAATACTGTATGATTTCACTAATATGAGGCATCTAGATTAGGTGAATTTACAGAAATAAGTAAAATGGTGGTTTCCTAAGGTGAGAGGGAAGAAGGAAATAAGGTACTGGACGGTGAAAAAGTTCTGAGGAAATTCCCCAGTGTCCAGTGATTAGGACTCCACTCTCTCACTGCAAGGGCTGCGCAGTGCTGCAAAAAAAAAAAAAAAGTGAAAAAGTTCTGGATGTTGATTGCATGACAATGTGATTATACTTAGTAGTACTGAACCATATACTTAAAAATGATTAGGTTGGTAAAATTTATGTTATGTGTATTCTACCACAATTAAAATTAGATAAAAATGTTTTAATATGTAAAAGGAGTAATCAGATGTTAGGTGCTGGAAATATTGCAATAAGAAACAGAAGATCTAGTTGCCACAAATAATGTGTCAGAAATATAGGAGAACCGAGACAGAGTTTGCTAGGTCAAGTGATGAAGAATACACTACAAGGTAAGCAGTTGCTCATAAATTCTTCCAGAAATCTGAAGTGGGAAAAACATCTCACAACTTATTCTTTGAGGCTAGTATTATCCTGATGCCAACACCAGATAAAGACATAAGAAAATAAACTATATCAATATTCTTTATGAACACAGTCACAAAAATGCTTAACAAAATTTTAAAAGTTAGATCAAACAATGTACTAAAAATACAACAGTATGACCAAGTGGGGTTTATTATTAGAACATAAGGCTATTTCAAAACTGGAAAACTAATAAGTGTAAATAACCATATGAACAGACTAAGAAGAAGCATATTATCATCTCAATAGATGCAGAAAAAGCAGTTGACAAAATTCAACATTCATTCATGATTTTTTTAAATTCTATAACAAATTAGTAATAAGGATAGCTT
>SJYC01092674.1:0-11679 GCA_006408675.1 Madoqua kirkii | reverse complement strand
ATGTAACAAGTAAATTCATTTTATTTTTAAAATTGGATGTTTCACTGAAAATAGTGAATGTTCTATGTTAAATCAAAAGTCATATGTTGAGTGGAATAATTTAGAGTTCTTCCTTTATAAAGAGAAAGCTTATAATGAGTATCTGTTTTAAATTTACATGATTTCCTATTCCTTTTTAAGAGTAATGGACTTCACATGTACAGAAAAGTGGCCTTTTAGGCAGATGTGATTGTAATGATCATATTAGGGTAACAACCTAATAATCCATTAATATATTTATAGAATGACATGCAACTTTCAAGAAATATGGGAAAAGACCTACATATACAGATATGCAATTCTCTCAAAAAATGAGTGAAAAATGGAGTGTATGTACATGCAGGCACATATTGTAAAGACAAGAGACAAGACAGGAAAGATGGCCAAAGGTTGTTGCTGATTGTTACTCAGAAGGACAGGTAGGAGGTATGTGGGACATTTTGCTTTTTACTCTAAATTTATTCAAATACCTTGATGTTTCATGAGACCATACAGATATTAAGTTTTATTTTATTTTTTTAAAGTCTAGGCCTTCAAAAGTAGAGGATAAAGATGTTCTGTGCCTCTAGTCTATGTGTAGCATGTATGACAATACTGTGGATGAGATGTTTTTCCTTTTCCACTTGTCAGGAGGCCTTGCAATTTCTTTTCTCACACTCTCTTTCAGAAAGGTTGTGGCAAACACACCACTCCTTTTCAACTGTCCTTGGCATCCAGAAGTTATCCACCTTGATATCCTACCTCAGTGCGGGTAATGGGCAGTGTTAAGATGCATCCTACATTTTCTCCAAATAGAATTTACCTGCCATTGTCCTTTTCCCCTAAAGTTTATTTCTTGCTAAGTGAAAATGGGTAGTAATGTATACTTAACGCTAACTTGAAACTCATTACAAATGGTGATAATCCATGAATATTTTGCAAAGGTAAATCATGAAACAAGCTAGGTAACATATTATTACTCTTGGAAGATACACCTGACTCCGATGCTCATGACTGCACATTTCTCAGAAGATTCTGCTTCCCTTTCCCTCCACCTGGGAATTGGGTGCCAGCATTCCAGGCAGAAGCTGAAGTACAAGGGCAGGAGCTCTGCTTTCTCCCACCCAGGCCCTGCTCCTGCTGCATCCAGTCCCCTCAGACTTACGAGCACTGAAGTGTTTGCAGGAAGGTGTCTGTGCTCCCCAGCCAGCGATCAGCGGTACAAGTCTGAAGACACGTGCGCCAGAATGTCTTCTGGCTCAGGCACTGATTCCCTGGAGATGTGTGAGATGACTCGGGGCAGCACAAACCTGCTCGGCTGAGAAGCAGCCCTGGCAGTTCCATCCTGACCCTTGGAATGGGGGCTGGCCAATGTTTGGTTTATCAGTTTCTCCGAGCTGTCCACCTATTTCCTTTGGCTGGAAACTATCAGGCAGCAGACTCACTGTTAGATCATTATCAGGGATGAAGTCCTAGAATCTAGAAACCTTGAGCGCAAAGCCCCCTTTTCCCCTAATTCTTTTTAAATTTACAATAGGAACCAGGATCCGCTTTCATCCTGCTTCCTAAGAGAATTATATTATTCTAGAGTTGTTGAGGGCCTTGGGGAAACCATGCATTCAACCCCTCATTTTACAGATACAGTCACTGAAGTTCAGGGAGGGGAAGGGTTTTACTCCGAATCAGGCAGTTGACAATAAAACATCACAGACTTGAGTGAGTCTCTGCCTTGCCCTTCAGCTTGCAGGCAATCAGACACTCTTATGCCAGTGAGCACATCACAGAATCCCCCTCACAGTTTCAATGTCAAATAGTCTGTATCTCACAATCAGACAACACTGTTACATTTGCTAGAACCTTAGGCTCACTGCATGTATTTCTGTGGTTAAAATCAAAGGTTTAACTCTCAAATTCCAAATCTGAAACCCTTTAGGCATTGGAATCTCCTTGGGAACCTGATGAAATTTATGAAACCTTTTCACCAGAAAATCCTACTCATGTATACAAATATACTTTTGCATGCAATGTCAAGAGGCCTACAGACAACTTAAAGCACACCGTCTACAAAGTGTAGGTTCAGAACACTGATTCACAAGTAGAAATTTCAGTATTGGTTGAGAGGATGGAAGCACCATAATAGACAAAGGTGTGCAAATATGAGGTGGCAGCACTCAAATCATAAGAACTACAATGACAAGGAATATTATATGTTCACACCTTAGAAAGATCCTTTTAACCTGCCACTACTGGGTAGTCAGTTAATAGCAGTAAACCAATTTTCTCCGTGAGGAAACAGAAGATCAAAAATTTCAGGGACCATTCCACTTTGCTGAAAAATGGCAGAGTCAGTTAAAACAGATCTTCTCCCTAGCACTGTCTCAAGCTACACTACTTGCAGATTTGTCTCAGGATCATTCTTGAACAATTAAAGGCAAGACTTTTTTTTTTTTTTTAAGATGTGGATCTTTTTAGGGTTTTATAAAAATATCCTTAGACAGCAATATCAGTTAGAGACTTACTAATCTCTTATGAAACCAAAGGAGTATAAGCCTGTAGCTACCCTCTGAGCTTTTTCTAAGATCCTGGAGAAGTTCCCAGAATAGACTGGTTGTGACTCGGGATGAGCTCTTATAACCACCAGGGCAGATTCCACAGAGGTGGTTGACCTGGAGCCTTCCTATAGCTATATTTCTCCAAGAGCTAGCCTAAGCAATGATACAAGGACAAATGAGAGATGAGTTTAGAAGTGGAGAGAAGACACAGCCTCTGCCAAAATCTTAGAGAAGGGAAGCAATAAAAGGCACACAAACAAATTTTACTTGTTTCATATGTGAAAAGAATTCTAAAGCAGGATAGTGGGGTGACATTAGAAGTCCCTGTATATGAAGTCAGGTTTCAGAAGTAGCAGCAGTGATCCTTGCTGTAGTGCTTCTCACCCACCCCAAGCAAGCGGGAAAAGCTTAAAACCCTTACAAATGTGGGTCTTCCTGCTGACAGTCCCTAGACTTCACTTATAAAGCAACTCAAAGAGACACAGCGGGGAGCTACATGTCTTTTTCACCTTAACATGACTTATTCTGGCCTTGTGCCGAGGGACAGCTAAAGATTTATCAAGAAGTGAGCATCCCAAGATACCACAGAGCACTTGTTAGGACAGTGAAAAACACAGAAGCCAGAACTTTACAGGAGGTGGAAGATCAAAAAAGCAACTTTTATATTTTATGAAGAGATCCAGGACAGTGCCCCAATAAAGATTCTATAGAAACCTAGAGATTCCCCTCCCTGCAGAGGGTGGCAGTTTCCTAAGGCAGAGAGGATGAGGACCCTGAGTCTACCCATAGTCAGAAGTTTCAGAAGTGATGCCAGTCATGTGTGTCTTCAGATAGGGGCAAAGCACAGGTTCCCGTGTATTTCAGGCCAGATTCCTGGTGACTGTACTCTCCTTTCAGTGACAGCTTGGAAAAGCGGGGAAAGAAAAGGGATGTGGGATTTTGAGCATATTTTTCATATTTACCATCTGGTCTATTCTCTAAGGATGAATGAAAGTTGGTTTTGATGGGGGAGTGGGAGAAAGAACATGAAGTTTCTGGGTACCTGAAGGAAGGCTAGAAAGAAAGATGGAGCATCAAAATGGGAGATGGGAAGCTTGAGAACAAGCACCAAAGTCCTCTGTGGGTCTAGGGTAGGCTGAAGGAAAGCTTCATTAAGTCCTCAAGATGCTCTCTACAGAGTACATGGTATAGCTTTAAGCTTGCAGGACAAGATCTTATGTTTATAAATCAGATTATTTCAGAAATGATCACTATTAACCTCTCCCAAGAAGGGACAAAGTGTAGATTGAACCAGTCACTCCTAAAAGAAATCAGTCCTGAATATTCATTGGAGGGACTGATGATGAAGCTGAAACTCCAACTCTTTGACCACCTGAAGTGAAGAACTAACTCATTGGAAAAGACCTGATGCTAGGAAAGATTGAGGGCAGGAGGAGAAGACAGCAGAGGATAAGATGATGGTTGGATGGCATCACCAACGTGATGGATGTGAGTCTGAGCAAGCTCCAGGAGTTAGTGATAGACAGGGAAGCCTGGCGTGCTGCAGTCTGTGGGGTCGCAAAGAGTGGGACACGACTGAGCGACTGAACTTCATTGCTTAACTTAGTAGAACCCCAAGGGCTTCGAGCTATGTTCCTGATCTGCCCTTGTTTCTCCCTTGGGAAGTAGCTCAACAAAATTATGTGTAGTTGGGGATGGAGCTGAGATCATTACCTTAGTGAATTCCCCGCCCTCTTAGAAAAAATGACAACTTGGAGTTAGCTTTGTAGCACAGGGGGAAGAAAGAGCATGAGTACCCGGGAGGTGGCAGCCAGCAAAGCGAATGATAATAAGTGCACAAGCAGTGGCTGGGAGAGCAAGACGCAAGTGGCCATGGTTCATAACAAAGTCTAGGGCGAGTTGTGGGACAACTGGATTTCAGACATTCCTGAAATACAGGCTGTAGAGCCTGGCATGTCTCAAAGCCGGGCAGGATGAGGACACAGAGCATTCTTTTTCATAAGCCAGCGCTTGCTGGAGGGGCATCATCTACCTTTGCCCTGGACAGGGGAAACAGACGTGTGTAAGCCTGTTGTGAATCTGAGCCTCTCTTTCTTACTAATGGCTCAGAGAGGCATAGAGAGGCGTGCATGAAACCAAGGTGGTTTCTGAGGAGCCAGAGCTGGGTTAATGGCAGGGGTGCCAAATCCCAATCTGAAGAAATGGGGGAAGATCCAGGAAAAGGCTTTTACTGATGCAAGCAAGAGGAGAAAAGATCAAACTATATACTGAACTTTAAAGCCAAGTGATTCCTTTTGAAAGTTTTTGCTGTGTTCTTACAGTTAGTACTTTCTAATTTTAAAAACTCTTGTTTATTTCTGGCTGAGCTTGGTCTTCGTTGCTGCACCCGTGGGGCTTTCGCTAGCTGAGGCGGGTGGGGGCTGCTCCCAGCTGAGGTGCGTGGGCTCCTCACGGCCGTGGCATCTCTCGCTCCGGAGCAAGGGCTTACTCTCCCAGAGGCATGTGGGATCTTTCTGGATCAGGGATCCAACTTGTGTTCCCTGCATTGGCAGGTAGATTCTTAACCACTGGACCACCAGGGAAGTCCAGTTCTATTTTTTTGGTGTCAAATTTTTTTTTTTTAATAAAATGATCAAGGAATACAGAGTGACTTTGGTTTTATGAATTTTTGTTAAAACGTTCTTGCAAGGCTACATTAAAAGTGTCAAGCCTATATTATTTTTGTTTGTTTTGTTGTTGTATAATTTTGCTCGTTCTTGTCTGAGACATACTGGGCAAATTCACAGCATCCTCAGCTGACTTTTAACATCACATCAGAAAAAGCCTGGGGTGGCAGGAAACGCTCTCCTGTATCAGCAGGCACCTGCCCTTCCCTTTGTTTTCCTGCTCCTGTGGTAAATGGGTTTTCTGGGCACAGGATTTTTTTTTTGGAATGCTTTTTTAAAAAATATATATATTTATTTTAATTGGAGGTTAATTACTTTACAATATTGTATTGAAACTGGAGCCTATTATACAGAGTGAAGTAAGCCAGAAAGAAAAATACCAATACAGTATACTAATGCATATATATGGAATTTAGAAAGATGGGCACAGGATTATTTTGGAAACACCTGCTAGTCCTTCAGACCTCTGGGGTGCTGCCCGAATATACATTCTCACTTCTTTCCCTTCCTTGTTGCAATGAGCTGTACCTGCTTTCCAAATTATTCCCCCAAATCTTCCCATATGTAGAAAGAGACAGTTGCTATTTAATATTTTTTTTTCTCTTTTCACAAGGATGTTGGATGATGTGGAGATAGAGATAAGAAGAAACAGGAACCAAGGAGAGAAGGAGTGGTTCCATGATGTGTCCCAAAGCCCAGCTGCCCCTCCCTGTGTTTGCTCCAAGGATTTGAAGGGTCCGTGCAGGGAGTGATCCTCTCCCAGCTGTGCCAGAGCTCAGGCCACACTAAGAGTACTAAGGTGCCTTCAGACACCACCGGCAGGAGCAGGTAATACCAAGAGATTGAGAAGGAAGGAGTTACTGGTCTGACTGCCTAATTATACAATTTTGTTTCTCAAAACTGCCTCCTTTAGGCACCCCCTAACCCCTGACCATTGCTGCTATCTATACTCCATACCAATTTATAACACAAACCTTGAGTCTCTCAGAAGACTGGCTCCTGTGAACATCCATTTCACATAGTCCAAGGAAGTCTCACAATAGTATCTATCCCACCCCCAAGAGTCTTCTCACATTGGGTGAAATCAAGTATAACTGTCCACCCCACCACAAGTTCCACCCTAATGGAATATTTCTAACTCTAAGAATGAACCAACAAGAGCAAAAGTTTTCGCCCAAGGGTCTATATACAGCCTTAGGAGTTTAAGGACCTGCAGACAGGGCCCCAAACATATATACAGATTTTCTCCTTTAAAGTACTTTCTATTACTTTTGGTGAAAACTGATTTTTTTTTTTTTTTACATTCACCAGGTATTCAAAAAATTTCCTTTCCTAATCCTCATTCAGGAAAGACCAGCCAGTAGAATGGCCAAAAGGAGAAGGGGCCGAGAAGAGGCAGAGTTTCATGGACCACTCAGCAGAATAGGAGATAACCAGGAATGGGAAAGGAGGCAGCCTCATTCCCTCTTCTGTCTGTCTGTAAATAGGGAGTGAAAGCAAGAGATATCCATCAACCATCCCCTACTCCAGGCTTTTATTCAACAGCCCTAAATGTCACTCCAGTCCCTCTAAAGGAGATGGCAGCACCTTTAGAGATTTGACATTGCAGCTAACACCTACATCACTTGACATCCTAAGTATTATAATATATAATACTTATATTACCTGAAAGATATACTTGGGCCTCATCTGATGTCCTTCTGCCACCTCTGACACACACATGCAAAGAAGGCCGTCGTGGGAAAGCCTTCACCCTCTACCATATACTTATTCTCACTTTAGCTCAAGTCATCTATCAACAGAGAGACGGGAAGGGAATCCAGCTATAATCTTGGTTTAAAAAAAAAAGAAGTAGAAGAAAAAGCTGTTATTTTTTAGTCATTGAGAAGGTTATATGACTGCTTCCCAAAGGGCAACTGAGGGTTGGTTTGAATAAGGGAGAAAAGGACAGAACATGAATGTTTTGGTTACCTAAGAGGAGGTCTCAGATTCACTGCAAGGGAGGTGGCAAGGTTGGAAGACAAACACCCCGGCCTCATTGAAGTCTATAGAAGATCATGGTGACATTCCTAATCCTCGGAGAATTCTCCCCTGGGAAATATGTTACTAGCAAAAATGGAGACCCTTGGATGTCTCTGACCATAAGTGCTAATTATTTGCCCTCTTATCCAAAGAGCTTAAAGGAGGTTTTGACAGGATGGTGCTGAGGACATCAAGACACTGGGCATGAGGAGGAAGGCTATCAAGAATATGGAAGAGGGAGATGAGAGGAGGAGTGAAGGAGACCAAGAAAACAACCTTATTTTCTTTCTCAGAGCAATTTCGGGCAAGCCCTGGTGAAAGATTCTAACTAGGCTCTAGGGCTACATGCAGTATGATGTATCCGAGAGCAGACATGTAAGAATGCATGCCCATCTGTATTTCAGAGGTTTCAAAAATGCCTTTCTTCTCTCTCTGCCTGGACGAGGGGGAATGTGTAGGTTCCTGAAGTCCAGGCAACATTCATGTGAGCTGTTGCACTCTCCCTGGGCTATAGGTTGAATATCAAGACAAACTATGGGTCCTTTTCCCCTTGGTGTGATACACCTGGTCCTTGCTGAAGGACACTTGATTTTTGGTTTTGCTAAAGGAGAAGGAGACAAAACACAAAGGTGTTTGTTGACTAAGAGGAAGCCTTGACAAACGCTTCGTCTTTGAAAAGGGACGTGGGAGAAGAAAGGACCACACTTCACAGAAGCTCAAAAGAAAAGGACTCCTCTGTTATTTATGGCCCAAGATACTAACAGTAAGGGAGAAGGGTGTGTCTGAAACCAGACAGAATGACAACTCTTCCACAAGCCAGAGATTGAGGAGTGATGTAAGCCACCTCTGTCCTAAGGCAGGGAAGGCACATCTTTGCAGACTGAGGCCTCCATCTTTGTCCCTGTCTCTTCCTTGCGGCAGCTTGGAGAGGAAGCAGTGGGCAAGGTTTGATTTCACTTATGGTGAGTGATGTGACCTGTGATGACTCACAAGGATGACTGTGAGCTTGTGTGGGCAGGAGGATATCAAGGAACTGGGTACTGCAGAGGAGCCTGCCATGGAGAATACTGACAGCATTGAAAGGGCAGAGGAGGAGCTGGAATATAGCACCCAAGCTCCATAGACACCAGGGCACAGCTCAGAAAAATCTCCAAAGGTAGGCTTAAGGTGCTACCCACCAATCAACTGAGTTCCAAAAAAAAGGGGGATGCAGGTCCATGGTTTGGTGTTGAAATGTCTTTCATCACATTACAGTGATGGTAGGCAAGTACTTATGTGTTGCTTAATCCCACCCCTAGTAGATACTGATTCAGGGAAACTAGAGGAACTCTCTGAAGAAGGCGATGGCACCCCACTCTCGTACTCTTGCCTAGAAAATCCCATGGATGGAGGAGCCTGGTGGGCTGCAGTCCATGGGGTGGTGAAGAGTCGGACACGACTGAGTGACTTCCCTTTCACTTTTCACTTTCGTGCATTGGAGAAGGAAATGGCAGCCCACTCCAGTGTTCTTGCCTGGAGAATCCCAGGGATGGCGGAGCCTGGTGGGCTGCCGGCTATGGGGTTGCATAGAGTTGGACATGACTGACGTGACTTAGCAGCAGCAGCAGCAGCAGAGGAAGTCTCAATTTCTCCCACAATGTATATAAGTGAGGATGTGACACGCATGGGCCCAGTAGTCCTAAAGTACTCAATTAACACTTCCAGTGGTGCCAGAATCTTTAAAGGTTGGAATCTTTAGCCACTAGCCACATCACTGGCTCCTCATCCCAGTATAATCTCAACCAACAGGGCATCTGTGGACCCAAATTTAGGGTCACTGAGATCAATTTCTGCCCAGTATGCATGCAGAATGCCTTACCCTCACCAAGCCTTGCATTCAACCACAGTCTGGCTGCAAGCACATTGGCATTATTCCTGCCTTTGGCAGAATATCACATAATTCACTAGCAGGCAATTTAAGAGCAAGGAGCTGGTCTCACTCGTCTGATTTCCCCTTGTTTTTAAGCCTAGTGCACAAAATAGTCAGCTCTCAATATGCATTTATTAAGGAATAAAACAAAGAAGGGAGAAGAGGGCAGACAGAGAAAATATGCTTCTGGGAGAAAGGCTACAACTATGTACTCTTCCTGTCCTCTCTTGAAGGACTCTAACCCCAGGCCTTTTCTCTCTCCTTCTTCTTGCCTATATCCTTCTTCCAGTGACCAATTATTTCTTTACTTTTAATGTCACCTAATCTCTTCCTGTTTTTGCCTTGTTTTTACCCATATTTACTTTCTCAACATTTCCGCTTTTCTCTTACTCAGGTTTTTGCATCTCTCATCTGCCTATTTTTTTCTGTTTGATCTCTTATTCTATCATCTGATAACATTTTATTTTATTAAATAGGAATGTTGCAGCTTCAGGAGAGTAAAGGGGTGAAAGAGTAGTTATAAAGCAAAAGTGTCATCTGGGAATTTTCCATATGGGTAGAACCCGTTCATCCTTCTTCCCCTAGCCTGTCCCAAGGAATCAGAAAGACCATTCAAGGCTGTCCACCCCCATCACCCTCTGGGCTCTATCTGGTCGCCCTTCCGATCTACCAGTTACCATCAACAAGGGAACTAACCCTTCGAGGCACTGCCTAGCTTTCTGTCCTCTACTGCACTATCTCAAAGAAAAAAGGCCCAGGTCCTATTTCTGAGCCTATATTCTACAATGAAGATCTATTTCTTCAAAATCCAAAAGAAATCCTTGTTTTTTTCACAGTCTACTTTCCCAGAAGCAGGGGATATGAGGGGACATCTGAGAACCCCACATGCCTGTCTAGCCTTGGAACTGAGGTTTCTAGCAACTTTGTTAGACATGCACAGAGACTGATTAGCCTCTAATTAAGGGATGAATCCCAGCTTCAGCTTTCAAATCCAGTTTATATCCTAAGATCAGCTCCACTAATTGAAAAGGGCCTTCACAGAGTAGGGGCTTTGAATCTCAGCATCACCAGGGAGTGACTTCCCACAGTAGGTTCTATTTGAAGAATAAAATAATTTCCTTAAAGGCACTACAATGTAAAAAAATTAATGTATTTATGGCTGTGCTGGCTCGTTATTGCTGCATGTGGGCTTTGTATAGTTGTGGTAAGAGAGGGCCCCTCTTGCTGTGGAGCATGGGCTCTGGGGTGCAGGGGTTTCAGCAGTTGTGGCACATGGGCTTAGCTGCCCCTCAGTGGTAGGTGGGATCTTCCTGGACCAGAAATTGAACCCATATCCCCTGCATTGGCAGGTGGATTCTTAACCACTGGACGAACAGGGAAGTCTGCCATTACAATTGAAAGTTCATTTTTTAAAAGCATTATAATGCACATAAACATGCAAGGAAAAAACAGTTGCTTCCTTTACCGACTGAGGTAGGGGCAGGCAGAGATCGGGGTTACTAATCTTGCATGGTGGAAAAAGTATGGCTTTATTTGGAGACTCAGATAGCAAGTTTTCAGATTTGCAGTCAGTGAGTACCTGTGAAAGTTGGTGCATCTGATTTCTAATGACGTGGAGGGGAGCACACAGGGCATCTTTCCCTTTTTCAGAATCCTGGCGTCTGTGCCTGGGAAGAGGATCTAATTATGCAGACACAAAATAAACTGTCTAGAGTCACCACCTGTCTGATAAAATTGCCCTCAACCAGTGACTCCTGCTGTTCAGATACCAGCCCCTTTATGAGAATTAGCAGTCTTTGATACAGTCCAAATTCTTTCAACTCTAAGAAATTTGAATGGCTTTGATACCAAGGGTATTTCTTGAAATGACGCTTGTGGGTTTAAATCTTGCATTGTTCTTATGTAGATTGTTGAACATTAAGTCCAAGATTTTCGTTCCCCTTTCAGCAGGGCTTAGGATTTGGTGTGCCCCACAGTACATTGTAGATGTGGATAGGAATTGCATAACTTTCATCCGTTTCAACTCTGACCCTTGTGATTTAGCTCTTGTTCTTAAAATTGTTCTTCACAGTTGTTCTTAAAATCACAGTGGCATCTGCATTTCTGTCCTCTATCGTATTTGCTTCTGTCTTGAAGAAACATCTATGTTCTTCAGTCATCTTGCCCTTTGGCTCTGCACCCCCAAATTGGGGAAATTGTATGCATAGCCACATTGGAGTTGTCTTCTAATCAGTAGTTCCTCTCGAGTTAGCTTAGTCTAAAACTTTTCCTGACCTTTTCTTACATCCTGCTTATTCAGGGCCTGTCCAGTTCTGGTTCTAAACAGGGTATGAATGTGCCTCAGTGGTGGACTACTAGAGACACCAGCAAAATTTCTGTCCTTCCCCAAAATAAGGGTCTTAAATTCAAAGGCCTATGAGTGAGAAACTGAAATTCCATCATTATTCTGATTTCCCAAGTTCAAGCAATTGCCTTTTAGCTCAAAGCAAATAAAAGGGTCCAAAAGGCAGAG
>SJYC01092673.1:0-39730 GCA_006408675.1 Madoqua kirkii | reverse complement strand
ATATCCTTCTTCCAGTGACCAATTATTTCTTTACTTTTAATGTCACCTAATCTCTTCCTGTTTTTGCCTTGTTTTTACCCATATTTACTTTCTCAACATTTCCGCTTTTCTCTTACTCAGGTTTTTGCATCTCTCATCTGCCTATTTTTTTCTGTTTGATCTCTTATTCTATCATCTGATAACATTTTATTTTATTAAATAGGAATGTTGCAGCTTCAGGAGAGTAAAGGGGTGAAAGAGTAGTTATAAAGCAAAAGTGTCATCTGGGAATTTTCCATATGGGTAGAACCCGTTCATCCTTCTTCCCCTAGCCTGTCCCAAGGAATCAGAAATGACCATTCAAGGCTGTCCACCCCCATCACCCTCTGGGCTCTATCTGGTCGCCCTTCCGATCTACCAGTTACCATCAACAAGGGAACTAACCCTTCGAGGCACTGCCTAGCTTTCTGTCCTCTACTGCACTATCTCAAAGAAAAAAGGCCCAGGTCCTATTTCTGAGCCTATATTCTACAATGAAGATCTATTTCTTCAAAATCCAAAAGAAATCCTTGTTTTTTTCACAGTCTACTTTCCCAGAAGCAGGGGATATGAGGGGACATCTGAGAACCCCACATGCCTGTCTAGCCTTGGAACTGAGGTTTCTAGCAACTTTGTTAGACATGCACAGAGACTGATTAGCCTCTAATTAAGGGATGAATCCCAGCTTCAGCTTTCAAATCCAGTTTATATCCTAAGATCAGCTCCACTAATTGAAAAGGGCCTTCACAGAGTAGGGGCTTTGAATCTCAGCATCACCAGGGAGTGACTTCCCACAGTAGGTTCTATTTGAAGAATAAAATAATTTCCTTAAAGGCACTACAATGTAAAAAAATTAATGTATTTATGGCTGTGCTGGCTCGTTATTGCTGCATGTGGGCTTTGTATAGTTGTGGTAAGAGAGGGCCCCTCTTGCTGTGGAGCATGGGCTCTGGGGTGCAGGGGTTTCAGCAGTTGTGGCACATGGGCTTAGCTGCCCCTCAGTGGTAGGTGGGATCTTCCTGGACCAGAAATTGAACCCATATCCCCTGCATTGGCAGGTGGATTCTTAACCACTGGACGAACAGGGAAGTCTGCCATTACAATTGAAAGTTCATTTTTTAAAAGCATTATAATGCACATAAACATGCAAGGAAAAAACAGTTGCTTCCTTTACCGACTGAGGTAGGGGCAGGCAGAGATCGGGGTTACTAATCTTGCATGGTGGAAAAAGTATGGCTTTATTTGGAGACTCAGATAGCAAGTTTTCAGATTTGCAGTCAGTGAGTACCTGTGAAAGTTGGTGCATCTGATTTCTAATGACGTGGAGGGGAGCACACAAGGGCATCTTTCCCTTTTTCAGAATCCTGGCGTCTGTGCCTGGGAAGAGGATCTAATTATGCAGACACAAAATAAACTGTCTAGAGTCACCACCTGTCTGATAAAATTGCCCTCAACCAGTGACTCCTGCTGTTCAGATACCAGCCCCTTTATGAGAATTAGCAGTCTTTGATACAGTCCAAATTCTTTCAACTCTAAGAAATTTGAATGGCTTTGATACCAAGGGTATTTCTTGAAATGACGCTTGTGGGTTTAAATCTTGCATTGTTCTTATGTAGATTGTTGAACATTAAGTCCAAGATTTTCGTTCCCCTTTCAGCAGGGCTTAGGATTTGGTGTGCCCCACAGTACATTGTAGATGTGGATAGGAATTGCATAACTTTCATCCGTTTCAACTCTGACCCTTGTGATTTAGCTCTTGTTCTTAAAATTGTTCTTCACAGTTGTTCTTAAAATCACAGTGGCATCTGCATTTCTGTCCTCTATCGTATTTGCTTCTGTCTTGAAGAAACATCTATGTTCTTCAGTCATCTTGCCCTTTGGCTCTGCACCCCCAAATTGGGGAAATTGTATGCATAGCCACATTGGAGTTGTCTTCTAATCAGTAGTTCCTCTCGAGTTAGCTTAGTCTAAAACTTTTCCTGACCTTTTCTTACATCCTGCTTATTCAGGGCCTGTCCAGTTCTGGTTCTAAACAGGGTATGAATGTGCCTCAGTGGTGGACTACTAGAGACACCAGCAAAATTTCTGTCCTTCCCCAAAATAAGGGTCTTAAATTCAAAGGCCTATGAGTGAGAAACTGAAATTCCATCATTATTCTGATTTCCCAAGTTCAAGCAATTGCCTTTTAGCTCAAAGCAAATAAAAGGGTCCAAAAGGCAGAGGAGAGCAAGTTCTGAGGCTAGAGATGGAAAGAAGGGACTAAAGAACAATAGGCTGTGAAGAAGGAATGCAAATAAGGCAAGAGCACCACTCGCCTTCCATGGTGCTTGTCTCTGCTCCACTCCTCTCTGTTCAAGCTGTTACTGTGAAGAGCTGTTTCCTGCAAACAACCCATTGGGGACAGAGGGCCTGGTCAGCTACCTCTGGACTTTGTTCAGTCCTTCTGTGTTTGTTCTCTTTATACCTTTCCCCCTCATCTGTCTCTCTCAACTTTTTGTGGAGTCATCCCTTTCCTCTCATACTCTTCTCTTCATTGCTTATACTTGTTCCCTATTCTGTTTTCCTAGCTCCTCCTCAGTCTTTCCCTTGGTCTCCCAGATCATGCCATGATCCACACCTATAAGAACAAAGGACAGCAAGAGGAAGGAAGTCATTTCTTTATAATTTATGGACCGACCCTTTGAGCCAAATTGATGCTCTAGTTAATGCCCCATCCTTGTTTCCTTTAGAGTTCACACCAAGTTGTTTTTGTATCCCCTCCAAATTCCATCATCACGGAGGCCCTACTGTTTTCGGAAAGTGTAATCCTAGTCTCCCCCATTCCAAAAAAAAATGTTCAGTTTCATTGTAGTAGGCCACCACAAGAACTAGTTACTTAAAGGCTGATTTCTTCATACACATCTCTTAGACAGCCTCTTAGACTGATGTCATCTCCCCAGGTTCTTGTTCCAGGGACTTTCTCCCCAGACTCAGCTCAGCAGATTAAAATTTCTGCTGGCTCCTCCACCCAACCCCAAGGCAAACGATCACATGATGTGAAACATTCCAAGGACAACTCTGAAGGCCATGTCAGATGTTGGCCCTAAAAGTGGAAAATCCTCATGGCCATTGTATTGCATGTATAGAAATAGCAGTAACCTTAGATATGCAGATGATACCACCCTTATGGCAGAAAGTGAAGAACTAAAGAGCCTCTTGATGAAAGTGAAAGAAGAAAGCGAAAAAGTTGGTTTAAAGCTCAACATTCAGAAAACAAAGATCATGGCATCCGGTCCCATCACTTCATGGGAAATAGATGGAGAAACAGTGGAAACAGTGACAAACTTTGTTTTTGGGGGCTCCAAAATCACTGCAGATGGTGACTGCAGCCATGAAATTCAAAGACACTTAGTCCTTGAAAGAAAAGTTATGACCAACCTAGATAGTGTATTCAAAAGCAGAGACATTACTTTGCCAACTAAGGTCCATCTAGTCAAGGCTATGGTTTTTCCTGTGGTCATGTATGGATGTGAGAGTTGGACTGTGAAGAAGGCTGAGCACTGAAGAATTGATGCTTTGGAACTGTGGTGTTGGAGAAGACTCTTGAGAGTCCCTTGGACTGCGAGGAGATCCAACCAGTCCATTCTAAAGGAGATCAGTCCTGGGATTTCTTTGTAAGGAATGATGCTAAAGCTGAAACTTCAGTACTTTGGCCACCTCATGCGAAGAGTTGACTCATTGGAAAAGACTCTGATGCTGGGAGGGATTGGAGGCAGGAGGAGAAGGGGATGACAGGGGATGAGATGGCTGGATGGCATCACTGACTCAATGAACGTGAGTCTGAGTGAACTCCGGGAGATGGTGATGGACAGGGAGGCCTGACGTGCTGCAATTCATGGGGTCGCAAAGAGTTGGACACGACTGAGCCACTGAACTGAACTGAACACCTGGAACTAACAGTGCTGCAGGTCAACTACACTTCAATAAAAAATAAATTAGAGAAAATTTTAGAAGTATACCATAAGGCTGATGTCTTAGATAGCTCTTATTAATATAATTTATCAAAGAAAGTGAGAATATTTTAAAAAAAACCATTAAGTTATTAAAAAAAATAGACAACCTCAGAGTTTTATGCTGCCTCATACCAGGTGAACTCAAATGTCAAAATTCCTTAGCCCATTAAAAAGCAAAGTTAGTTGCTTCACTGGACAGGGAGTCTTTGAGACCAAAACTCATCCGTTGTTTCATTCATAATGCTCCAGTGAGCCTAGCATGTGGTACATGCTCCATAATTGACTAAAATGATTCCCCTAAATATACCAGAAAAAATCAGGGTTCACTCTCTATAGTGTGTCGTTTAGATCTGGTGACAAATAGACGGGGGAAAGCATATGGTGGTGCTGTGTGATGCAAAGTATAGAATGAGTAGGATTTGATTGGAACATGAGAGGAGAGAAGGAAAACAGGAAAATTCAAGACAGGAGATGCCCAAGGTTGTGATAGGCTGTAAGCTGGGCACAGATGCACAGTTTTGATGATCTCAGTTGCATCCGGGAATGGAGAAATCTGTGACCTGCAGATTCCTGAAGGTACAAGAAGTAGGTTTTCCTCAACAATTGTAATCAAGAAAGCTACTTATTAGGGAGAAAAAATTGTCTCAGTATTGAATTAAACAAATCATCTGCTCTCCTTGTGGTTCATATTCAACATCTGTTAAATTCAACTGTACATTTTCTCCAAATTGAATTATCTTTTATGTAATTCTTTTTCTCCATAATAAAGTTTGAGCTTGGAGTTTAATTTACAGCCACCATGTGCTTGTCCTATTAATATGCTTTATTGACTCTAGCAGCTCAAACTCACTCTCACTCTAAGGTCAGGTCTCAGGCCTCAGCTTATGTGGAAAGTGTGGGCCCATCTACAGTCCAAGTTCTCAGCTACCAAGGTTTCTGATTTTCCAGTTTGCTATTTGCTAAGGGGGCATCCTCTTGACAGTAGTGGCTCTTTACAAAGTCAATTATCTTTACCATCGATTGGACCAAATGTAACTAAAGTAACAGACATTTTCAGGTGGTAACACTCCCTAAGTTCTGACGGAAGGTCAGGGGTTGGAGTTTACTTGGCTTCTTGACAACCTTCCTGGCAGGGGCCATCAAATATCCTGGTGATATTGTCAAGTTTCCCATTTAGCATACGGGGCTTCTTGTCAGGAGTTCTGGGAATGCTGGCTCATTCAGCAAGGACAGGCCCAGCCCCTCTAACAGTTTACTCTTTTGTTCATAAAGCTTATGTACTGAGCACCCAAGACATGCCTCTCTCTCACTGAGCTTAGCAGTGGGCGTCTAAGAGGACAAAGTATAGGAGCTAATGGTCATCACCAATAGATGTCCCTCGGGCGCTCTTCTGCCTGTGGCAGCTTCCAGAAGCTCTTCCTTCTTCAGTTCACAATGTCTACAGTGTCTGTAGAAACTTTTCAAGTTTCTATCTTGTCTGCTTCCTGCCCTGTGTTCCTATATTTTAAAAAATGTGCTACACTCAGTATGTCTTCAAATTTAGAAAACCCAGCAGTGGCCACAGGACTGGAAAAGGTCAGTCTTCATCCCAGTTCCCAAGAAGGGCAGTACTAAAGAATGTTCAAACTACCAGACAATTGCACTCATTTCCCATGCTAGTAAAGTTATGCTCAAAATCCTTCAAGTTAGGCTTCAGCAGTACTTGAATTGAGAATTTCCAGATGTACAAGCTGGGGTTAGAAAAGGCAGGAGAACCAGAGATCAAATTGCCAACATTTGCTGAATCATAGAGAAAGCAAGGGAACTCCAGAAAAACATCTACTTCTGTTTCATTGACTGTGCTAAAGCCTTTGACTGTGTGAATCATAACAAACTGTGGAAAACTCTTTAAAGAGATGGGAATACCAGACCATCTTACCTGTCTTCTGAGAAACCTGTATGCGGGCCAGGAAGCAACAGCTGACTAGTTCAAAACTGAGAAAGGAGGACAACAAGTCTGTATACTGTCACCCTGTTTATTTAACTTCTATGCCGAACACATCTTGCTAAATGCTGGGCTGCATGAGTTACAAGCTGGAATCAAGATTGCCGGGAGAAATATCAACAGTTTCAGATATGTGGATGATACCACTCTAACAGCAGAAGATGAAGAGGAAATTAAGAGCTTCTTGATAAGGTGAAAGAAGAGTGAAAAAGCCAGCTTAAAACTCAATATTAAAAAAAAAAAAACTAAAATCATGGCATCCACTTCCATCGCTTCACGGAAAATAGAAGGGGAAAAGGTGGAAGCAGTGACAAATTTCTGTTTTGGGGCTCTAAAGTCTCCATGGATGGTGGCTATAGCCATGAAATTAGAAGACAATTGCTTCTTGGAAGTAAAGCTATAACAAACCTAGACAGTGTATTAAAAAGCAAAGACATCACTTTGCTGACAAAAGTTCATATAGTCAAGGCTATGATCTTTTCAGTAGTCAGGTATGGATGGATGTGAGAGTTGGACTGTAGAATGCTTTCAAACTGTGGTTCTGGAGAAGACTCTTGAGAGTTCCTTGGACAGCAAGGAGATCAAACCAGTCATTCCTAAAGGAAATCAACCTTGAATACTCATTGGAAGGACTGATTCTGAAGCTGAAGCTCCTACATTTTGGCCAACTGACTTATTGGAAAAGACCCTGATGCTGGGAAAGATTGAAGAATGAGAAGAGGGAAACAGAGGATAAGACGGTTGGATGGCATCACTGATTCAATGGACATGAACTTGGGCAACCTTCGAGAGATGGTGAGGGGCAGGTAGGCTTGCTGTTCTGCAGTCAGACATGACTTGGCAATCGAACAACAATAAAATGTACTTAATATAAAAGTTACTGTTAGTGACATTTAGTATATTCATAACTATCACCACCATTTAGTTCTGGACAATTTTCACTACCCCAAAAAGAAATTCTGTTCTCTTTATAAACAGTTACTCCCCATCCTCTGCTTCCTCCCCTCCCACCACCACCCAGCAGCCATCAATCTGTTTTCTGTCTCCATGGGTTTGCTTATATAGGTATTCCTTAAAAACTGAATCGTGCAGCACAACAACCTATGTGTCTGTCTCCTGGCATTTAGTATAAAGCTTTCAAGGTCCATCCATATTATAGCCATTTGTCAGTGATTCATTCCTTTTAATGTCAGAATAGTATTCTATGGTATGGAATATACCACATTTTATCCATTTTTCAGTTGATGGACCTCTGGGTTGGTTTTACTTTTTGGCTGTTATAAATAGTGCTGTTCATCCATGTTGCTGTACATGGCATTACTTCATTCCTTTTGATGGCTGAGTAACATTCTAGGATACAGATAAATCACATCTTCTTTATCCATTCCTCTGTCAATGGACATTTAGGTTGCTTCCATATCTTGACTGTTGTGAATGAATAGTGCTGCTATGAACATTGCAATACATATATCTTTTCAAATTAGAGTTTTCATCTTTTTTGGGGTATATACCTAGGAGGGGAATTGCTGGATCATATGATAGTTCTGTTTTTAGTTCTCCAAGGAAGCTCATTACTGTTTTCCTCAGTGATTGCACCAATTTACATTCCCACTAACAGTAGAGTGTATTTTCCTCTGCATCCCCTCTGCCTCCCAGCCTTTACTATTTGTAAACTTTTTGATGATGGCCATCTTGACTGAATGAGGTAATACCTCATATAGTTTTTATTTGTGTTGGTCTAATAATTAGATATGTTGAGGTTTTTTATTTAATTTTTTCATGTATTTGTTGGCCATTTGTATGTCTTTAGAGAAATATCTATTTTTTTGTTTGTTTTTAGAAATTATTGCTTTAGTTGAGAAACTTACTTCCAAATTACTTTTATGTGTTTTAAAAAGTCATAAGGAGCAGCCAAGGGGGGGAGGAATATATAGTTTCCATAGGAATAAGGACAAAAAATGAGGTTGATGACAGCCCCAAATGATATTTCCTAAAGGAAAAAAAATGTTCTATTTAACTTTTTTTCTTTTTTTGAGGCTGATTAGGTGAACCACATCATAAATAAATTTTTCTTACAAGGAGGAAGGACTGTGATCCTGTTTTTGATGCATATTAACTACAAAAATCCACTGTTCTGATCAAGATGAGAGAAAAAACATCATTCTTCAACGCTTCAGTTCTCCGCAATGAAATCCAAAGGCCTGTTGAATCCACCTTTTCCATTCATGTACTGCCTATACTTTCTCTTCTGAGGCACATTTATGGTATAGGCATTTACAGAGCCATCCACCTTTTTCCCTTTTGTGGCGTCAAAGGAGGCAAATCTGTTCTGTTGCTTACTCAGTTATCTCACGTTCTTTGCTCTTTGTTTCGTTTCTTTCTCCTCCTCATCTCTTTTTTTTTTCAATCGAGAAGGGGAAGGAGATGTGGATCTATGTCGTCTTGTGGACCTGGATACGCCTTCTGCGCGGGTAGTGAGAGTGGCTTCCTCTCCAGTCTCTCTCCCTAGACTGGGACCTTTCTTGGCGCCTGCACTCTCTTTCCTGGGACGTGGACCAGACCGCCTCTCTCCTTGGGGAGTGGCTGCAGCTGCGACCCATTTGGAATCCTCCTCCAGGACAGAGAAATATGTATTTAGATCTTCTGCCTAGGATTGACTTGGTTGTTTTTTTTTTTTTTAATTGAACCACATGAGCTGTTTGTACATTTTGTAAATTAATCACTTTTTAGTCACATCAGTTGCAAATATTTTCTTCCAGTTTGTAGGCTGTCTTGATTTCTTAATGGTTTTCTTTGTTGTGCAAAAGCTTTTTTCTTAAAAAAAAAAAAATTTAATTGGCCTGTGCTGAAGAGACGGGAATACCAGACCACCTAACCTACCTTTTGAGAAATCTGTATGCAGGTCAGGAAGCAACAGTTAGAACTGGACATGGAACAACAGACTGGTTCCAAATAGGAAAAGGAGTACGCCAAGGCTGTATACTGTCACTCTGTTTATTTAACTTATATGCAGAGTACATCATAAGAAATGCTGGACCAGAAGAAACTCAAGCTGGAATCAAGTTTGCCGGGAGAAACATCAATAACCTCAGATATGCAGATGATACCACCCTTATGGTAGAAAGTGAAGAAGAACTAAAGAGCTTCTTGATCAAAGTGAAAGAAGAAAGCGAAAAAGTTGGTTTAAAGCTCAACATTCAGAAAACAAAGATCATGGCATCCGGTCCCATCACTTCATGGGAAATAGATGGAGAAACAGTGGAAACAGTGTCAGACTTTATTTTTGGGGGGCTCCAAAATCACTGCAGATGGTGACTGCAGCCATGAAATTCAAAGACACTTAGTCCTTGGAAGAAAAGTTATGACCAACCTAGATGGTATATTCAAAAGCAGAGACATTACTTTGCTGACTAAGGTCCGTCTAGTCAAGGCTATGGTTTTTCCTGTGGTCATGTATGGATGTGAGAGTTGGACTGTGAAGAAGGCTGAGCACTGAAGAATTGATGCTTTTGAACTGTGGTGTTGGAGAAGACTCTTGAGAGTCCCTTGGACTGCAAGGAGGTCCAACCAGTCCATTCTAAAGGAGATCAGTCCTGGGATTTCTTTGGAAGGAATGATGCTGAAGCTGAAACTCTGTACTTTGGCCACCTCATGCGAAGAGTTGACTCATTGGAAAAGACTCTGATGCTGGGAGGGATTGGAGGCAGGAGGAGAAGGGGATGGCAGGGGATGAGATGGCTGGATGGCATCACTGACTTGATGAATGTGAGTCTGAGTGAACTCCGGGAGATGGTGATGGACAGGGAGGCCTTGGCGTGCTGCAATTCATGGGGTCGCAAAGAGTCAGACACGACTGAGTGACTGAACTGAATTTTAGTTCTAGCATGCAGAATCTTATTTAATATTTTTGGCTGTGCTGGGTCTTCTTCATTATGGCGCATGGACTCTTTGTTGTTGCACACAGACTTTCTCTAGTTGCAGCCAACAAAGGCTACTTTCTAGTTGCAGTGTGAAGGCTTCTAATTGGAATGGCTTCCCTTGTTGTGAAGCAGGGGCTCCAGAGCACATGGGCTTCATTAGTTGTAGTGCTTGGGTGCAATAGTCCAGGTGTAGGCTTATCTGCCCAGTGGCACGTGGGATCTTAGTTTCCAGACCAGGGATTAAATCAGTGTCCCAGCATTGGCAGGCAGATTCTTAACCCCTAGACCCCCAGGGTAGTCCCAAGTATGTGGAATCTTTTAGTTGCAGCATGCAGAATCTTTAGTTGCAGCATGTGAACTCTTAGTTGGGGCATGCAAACTCTTAGTTGCGATACTGTGGGATCTAGTTTCCTGACCAGGGATTGAAACTGGGTCCTCTGCATTGGCAGCTGGGAGTCTTTATTTAGCCACTGAACTACCAGTGAAGTCTCTGCTGTGCAAAATATTTTAAGTTTAATTAGGTCCCATTTTCATTTTTATTTCCATTACTCTAGGAGACCAATCCAAAATGATAGCTATGGTTTATGTAAGAGTGTTCTGCCCATGTTTTCCTCTGGGAGTTTTATATTAACTGGTCTCACATTTGGGGTTTTAATCTCTTCTGAGTTTATTTTTTGTGTGTGGTGTTAGAGACTTCTCATTTCCTTCCTTTACATGAAGCTGCCCAGTTTTCCCAACACCACTTACTTTTTGGCTTGTTTGTTTTCTGGCTGTGTGGCACTGCTTGTAGGATCAGGGATGGAATCTGGGCCCACAGCAGTCAAAGCATGCAGTCCTAATCACTAGACTACCAGGGAATTCCCCCAGCGCCACTTATTGAAGAGACTGTCTTTTCTCCATTGTATATTCTTGCCTCCCTTGTCATAGATGAATTGGCCACAGTTGCACCAGTTTATTTCTGGGCTTTCTATTCTGTTCCATTGGTCTATTTTTTTTTTTCCTGTGCCAGTATTATACTATTTTGATCACTGTAGCTTTATTGTATGATCTGAAGTTGGGAGCCCAATTCTTGTAGCTCCATTTTTCTTTCTCTAGATTGCTTTAGCTTTTCGGGGTCTTTTGTGTTCCCATACAAACTAAAAAAATTTTTATTTAGTTCTGTGAAAAATGCCACTGGTAATTTGATATGGATTGCACTGGATCTGTAGGTTACCCTGGGTAGTATAGTTATTTTCACAATGTTGATTCTTCTGGTCTAAGAATATGGTGTATCTTTCTGTTTGTGTCATCTTCAATTTCTTTTCTCATTGTCTTATAGTTTTCTGGGTACAGGTCTTTTGCCTCCTTAGGTAGGTTTATTCTTATGTATTTTATTCTTTTTTTAATGCAGTGGTCAATAGGATTGTTTCCTTAGTATCTCTTTCTAATCTTTTGTTAGTGTATATAAATGCAGACTTCTATGTCCTAATTTTGTATCCTGCAACTGTACCAAATTCATTGGTGAGCTCTAGTAGGATTTTAGTATTTTCTATGTATAGTTTTCTGAGCATTCCCAAGTGGTTCAGCAGTAAAGAATCCACCTGCCAATGCAGGAGACACAGGTTTGATTCCTGGGTTGGGAAGATCCCCTGGAGAAGGAAATGGCAACCCACCCCAGTATTCTTGCTTGGATAATTTCGTGGACAAAGAAGCATGGCAGGCTACAGTCTATGGGGCTGCAAAAGAGTTGAACATGACTTAGTGACTAAACAACATATATAGTGTTCAATTATCTGCCATCTGCAAACAGGGATAGTTTTACTTTTCCAATTTGGATTCCTTTCACTTTTTCTTCTCTAATTGGTGTGACTAGGGTTTCCAAAGCTATGCTGAATAAAAATGGCGAGCAAGCATGGGGATCCTTGTTTAGTTCCTGGATCCTTTCACCACTGAGTATGATGTTAGCTCTGGTTTTGTCATTTATTTATGGCTTTTATTTTGTTGAGGTAGGTTCCCTCTATACCTACTTTCTGGAGTCTCTCTCTTTGTTTTTTATCATAAATAGATGTTGAATTTTATCAAAAGCTCTTTCTGAATCTATGAAGATGATTATATGGGTTTTATTTTTCAATTTGCTATTAAAAAAATATTTATTTGGCTGTGCCAGGTCTTAGTTGATACACATGGAATCTTCAGTCTTCATTGTAGCATGCGAACTCTTGGTTGTAGCATGCAAACTCTGCTGTGGCATCAATTTGATATTTTTATTTTATTTTTAAAATTTTATTAAAGTATAGTTGGTTTCCAATGTTGTAGTAATTTCTGTTGTATATCAAAATGACTCAGTAATATATACATATATATATATTCTTTTTCGTGTATTTTTTCTTTATGGTTTGTCACATGATATTGAATATAGTTCCCTGTACTATACACAGTAGGACCTTATTGTTCTAATCTTCAGTTTGTTAATGAGGTGTATCACACTGTTTTGTAGATAATGAAAAATCCTTGCACTGTTGTAATAAATCCCACTTGATCATGATGTATAACCCTTTTAATGCATTGTTGGATTTGATTTGCAAGTATTTTTTTGCTTGTGTCCATGTTCATCATTGATATTGGCTTGTACTTTTCCTTTCTGTGTGTGTATATCTTTGATTTTAGGCTTCCCTGGTGGTTCAGTGGTAAAGAATCCACCTGCCAATATAGGAGATTCAGTTCGATCTGTGGGTCAGGAAGACCTCTGGAAAAGGAACTGGCAATTCATTTCTGTATTCTTGCTGGGGAAATTCCATGGACAGAGAAGCCTGGCAGGTTACAATCCGTGGGGTCACAAAGAGTGGGACACAGCTTAGTGACTAAACAGCAAAAACAACAAATCTTTGGTTGTGGTACCAGGCTGGTGGTGGCCTCATATAATGAACTCAGAGGTGTGTGTCCTTTATTCTCAAGATTTTTGGAGTAGTTTCAGAAGAATAGATATTAACTCTTCTCTGAATGTTTGGTAAAATTCACTTGTAAAACCATCTGGTTCTAGACTTTAGTTGGGAATTATTAAATCACAGATTCAATTTCAGTACTTATAGTTGGTCTAATCATATTTTCCATTTTTCCCCAGTTCAGTCTTGGGAGATTTTACCTTTCCAAAAATTTATACATTTCTTCTAAGTTGTCCATTTCATTGGCATATAGTTGCTTGTAAAGATTCTTATGGCCCTTTGTTTTTAGTTGTTTTGTTTTAAATTTGAATCATGCCCTTTTTTTGGCCACACCCACACCCCTTGTAGTGGCAATGCAGAATCTTAGCCACTGGATCACCAGGGAAGTCCTCTCCTATGGTCCTTCGTACTTCTGTGGTGTTGGCTGCAACTTCTTTTTCATTTCTGGTTTTATTGATTTGGACCCTATCCCTTTGCTTCTTTATGAGTCTATGATTCTGCCTAAAAGTTTATAAATTTTGTTTTTCTTTCAAAGAACCAGTTTTAGTTTCATTGATCTTCACCAAAGTTTTAATTCTGATGAAATCCAATTTATCTATTTTTTGAAAATTGTGCTTTTGATATTATATCTAAGAAACCATTGCTAAATCTAATGTCACAAAGATTTACCCCTATATTTTCTGCTGAGAGTTTTGTGGTTTTAGCCCTTATATTTATTTCATTTTGGATTATTTTTGCATATACTGTGAGGTAAAATCTGGCATCATTCTTTTGTATGTGGCTATCCAGTTGTTACTGTGCCATTTGTTGACAGGACTATTCTTTCTTCATTGAATAGTCTTAGCATCCTTGTCAAAAATCAATTAACATTCAATTTATATTTCTGGAACCTTAATTCTATTTTTTGATCTATATATCAATCTTATTCTAGTATCACATTGTCTTGATTATTATAGCTTTGTAGTAAATTTTGAAACAAGGAAGTAAATGTGAGTCCTCCAACTCTGACCTTCTATGTCAAGATTTTTGTTTGTTTGTTTTTTGTCAAAGTTTTAATTCTGATGAAATCCAATTTATCTATTTTTTGAAAATTGTGCTTTTGATATTATATCTAAGAAACCATTGCTAAATCTAATGTCACAAAGATTTACCCCTATATTTTCTGCTGAGAGTTTTGTGGTTTTAGCCCTTATATTTATTTCATTTTGGATTAATTTTTGCATATACTGTGAGGTAAAATCTGGCATCATTCTTTTGTATGTGGCTATCCAGTTGTTACTGTGCCATTTGTTGACAGGACTATTCTTTCTTCATTGAATAGTCTTAGCATCCTTGTCAAAAATCAATTAACATTCAATTTATATTTCTGGAACCTTAATTCTATTTTTTGATCTATATATCAATCTTATTCTAGTATCACATTGTCTTGATTATTATAGCTTTGTAGTAAATTTTGAAACAAGGAAGTAAATGTGAGTCCTCCAACTCTGTTCTTCTATGTCAAGATTTTTGTTTGTTTGTTTTTTGGTTCCCTTTCCATTCTGTATGAATTTTAGAATGATTTTTTTCAATTTTTTCAAATAGACCTTTTTTTTTTAAAAATAATGATTGCATGGATTCTGTGGATTGCTTTTGGTATTATCACTATCTTAACAGTTTCAAGTCTTTCAATTCATGAAAATGAGATGTCTTTTCATTTTAGATAACCTCTTTCTTTCAGGAATGTTTTGTAGTTTTCTTTGTATTGTACACATCTTGTATCATCTTGGTTAAATTTGCTGCTTAATATTCTATTCTTCCTCATACTACTGCAAACAGAATTTTAAAATTTCATTTCCTGTTTGGACTGTTTATTGCCAGTTGATAGAATACAGCTGATTTTTGATCTTGTACAAAGTTGATGAATTAATTTAGATGAATTTTAGCTCTAATCTGTTTTTTAATAGATTCTTTATAGACTATTCTCTACATAAGATTATGTTATCTGTGAATAGAGAGAGTTTTACTTCTTTTTCAGTTGGTTGCCTTTTTTTTCCCCTTGCATGGTTGCTCTGGCTAGGATTTCCGGTACAGTATTGAATAGCAGGGGTGAAAGTGAGCATCCTTATCTTGTTCTTGATCTTTAGGGCAAAGATTTCAGTCTTCCATGAGTATGAGTATGACATCACTGAGCTCTCTCCAAGAGCTCACAGGCAGAGCTGCTCCTTAGGCTTTCCTGCTGGTGGGGGCTGCCACCAGCTCCTCCTGCCTTTAACTCTCATGGGGTCCCTAGTCTGTATAGCCTTGGTTCCCTTCCAAGCTCAACAGTTCAGGGACAGTCTTTTAGCTCCAAGGCTGGGGACCAGCTCCTTACAGAGTCTCTGGTAGCAGAGGAAAGTTTGTGAACACCTCCTTGGAATGGCACTAGGAGACTGAATAACTCTCATCACCACACCAGCTGCAGTTCTCAGCCCTCTCTGGCACTTCTTTGTGCGCTGGGGGTGGTGGTCAGGCTCTTCAAAGACCAGAAACCTGTAAAGATGATGCATTAGCCCAAACCTCAGTCCTACCCCCGTCTTTGTTGGTCTCGTAGCCACACTTGCCACCACATTTTCATATGTGTTACAGGGAATAGACTCCATGAGCCAAAAGAGGAATATAGTCTCTAATGAAATACACCAGGAATGGAATGAAGCCTCTCCCATCTTCAAGAGCCTTCCTCAGTCAGAACCTTCTTTCCACAATAGTGAGATTCTAGCCAGCTTCACATCTCTCTTCAAAGAACTGACCCCCAATAAAATCCCCAGATGTCCAGCTTCCATCAGACATTTTTACAACCCTACACTGAGCAATCAGATCCCCTTCAAAAGAGATATAAGCAAGAGCAGGTTTTGAGATTTGAAAGGTAGAGAAGGACCAGGCGGTACTAGGCAACTAAGAGGAAGAGGGGGCTTGGATGGGTATGAAAAGACTGCAAATAGACTTCCCTTTTGAATAGCTGGCCCTCAGGCCAACCCTGAAAACAAGATCCAAATAAGTACTAGAAGTGATGTGTACAACAGACATGCTCTAAGAGAGGCAAGACCAGAGCCCAGCTGGCATGGTAGGCTTTCAGGGGAGTGATGGGTCATCTCTCCGTTCTAAATATCCTCCTAAACCCAAGATACCCATTCTTGCTCCTTGTTTATCTCCTCACTGCATCCCTCCAATAGACCAGAAGAGCCTGGATGGGACTTTGAACGTATATGACATCACAAAGGGTGCCAGCACTATCACTGGACAGAGGAATAATGGCAGCCAGCATTGATAGATGTGTAACATCTAACTACGCAGAGCATTCTGCTCATATTGAACTCATTTTACCTGCCCTACATCACGCTGAGGTCAGTACTAATTATTATTTCATTCTTACTTTACAGTTGAGGAAACTGAAACACAGACATTTAAAGTAACTGGCCCAGTGTCACACAGTTGGTATAATAGCAGGACTTGAACTCTGACAGTCTAGCTATAGCCTCTGACCCCTAGTGCCTGCGTCTTTCCATGGTGACTGGGAACTTCTCTGGCAAGATTTCTTTTCCATCAGTGTTTTCTTCCTTTCACTTTCCCTTCTATTTTTTTCATTCAGCTGCAGAACACCACTTTTGGTCACCGCAGTCCTCCTGGGACAACATTTTCTCTGACTTTTCCCATTCAGTCAACCCCTTCTAACCTGGACTTTGCTCTGCTGCCTGCTCCCCAATCTCGAGGACTTGCAAATGTCTTTCTCCTTTTCCCTTCGAGCTGAGAGAACTGAAGAGGAGGTCTGGTTTGGCAAGAGACTCCTTGCAAGGTCAGAGAGATGCTGTGTGGTCAGCAGGATCTGAGCTCCAGTGTCTAAATCTGCTCCATGTTCTTGGGGGAACCTGCTCTCTTCCACCCTCCCCTCCTGCTTTTTGATCCCTCTGTCTCCTCTGCTATTACTCCTGGCCTGTGGCTCCTCCTACCCCCAATAGTCATTTCCATTTTTTTCCTTGCTTTATCTGTTTTTCTCTGCATGTTCCCCTTCTCCTGATACATGTTCATCTCTGGAATATTTTTCCTCAGCTTACTTTTTTTTGCGTATATCTCGCTGAAGTTATGTCTGTGTCTGCTTTGTGTGTGTGTGTGTGTGTGTGTGTGTGTGTGTGTGTGTGTGTGACTGTCTATTTTTTAAGGCTGATTTTTTTCTTTTGGTTGAGTAAAGCCAGAGGGGAGCAAGAGCTCACTAAGATTTTTTTTTTTTAATGATACTCCTATTCTCTTAACGTGACTTAAAAGCCTTTGCCACGTGTGCCCTCCAACATGATGCTGTAAGCCATAAGCACCTCGGCTCTTTGCTCTACCCTTTGGAGGTACCATTCCCTTTGATAGAAAGACTTTGCCACCCTGAACCCACTGTTCAGCCAACTCCCACTCATTTTTCTAGCCTCAAACACTGCTTCCTCCAGGAGGCAATCAATGACTACCCGGGTGTCTAAGATGGGCGTCCAGCCTGTCTTTCTACTGTTAAAGCAACAGTCACGTGTACCGCATTTGCCTTTTTTCTTATATGTCTCCCCATTAGACTTAGCTCTTTGAAGGCAAAGATTTACTTCCAGACTTACTTCTTTTTAATGGAATTAAAAAAATGTCTCCAGTTCTTGGGCTTCCTTAGTGGCTCAGCTGGTAAAGAATCCACCTCCAATGCGGGAGACCTAGGTTCAGTCTCTGGGTTGGGAAGATCCCCTGGAGAAGGGAACAGCTACCCACCCCAGTATTCTGGCCTGGAGAATTCCATGGATTGTATAGTCCATGGGGCTGCAAAGAGTCGGACGTGACTGAGCCACTTTCACTTCACTTCAGAAAAATAGGCTGCTTCTGGCATGCTTCCCTACCAACTATTCTCTTAACACATCATTCTCTGAAACAGTGGCTCATTTCTGCTGATCTGGGCATTCTACAAGCCTAGATACTACCTGCGTCCTCCTCCAAGTCTTAAGAGGTTTTGGTTCCTTGGGAGTGTTTCTTCTGGCTTCTCAAGTCAATCTCTCTCTCTTTTTTTAATTAATCATGGAAGAAAGGTTAGGTGGAGGTTTTGTGGAGTCCTAGTAACCACGTTGGTGGCTCCACTTCTAGGTGGGAAACTTAGGTGAAACCAATCACATATCAGTAAGCCTTCCCCACTGCTCTTTAACAAGTATGCTTTTCTCTAAGGGAGGCACCATATCTTAGCTTTTTCCTCCTTTTCCCAACGCCCTGAAAAAACATTTGTGGAAATGTTTCATTGACATATATACATGTATATACATGTGTATGTGCATGTCTGTATATACCTACATACAGATTATCCAGATATAGATCTACATAGATGTTTCTTCATAATATATATGTTTATATATATATTCCAATACCTTTAAATCTGAGCCATGAAATTTACGTATTCTCTTGAAATGGCTTCTCCAGTAGCTGCAGCCAAAGGAAAAGTACATCATTGCTAGTATTCTGCCTGTAGTATCTGTTTCTTGAATGAATGTTCAAACACTGGTTAGTCAATTCACATTTCTCTGCGTGTTCCCCAACCCTAGGGAGGGAAATCTGAGCCACGGCAGATTTTAAATTTTCTGTTGCTGGTTTCACCCTCAATCAGAGCACCCAGCAGGGTGCACGCTGCCCTGGTCGCCCTCCTGGTGGTGGCAGCTTCCTCAGCTGATCTGCTCAGAGTCACCCTCTCCATAGCAGTGCCCTGGCTGAGTCCTTTCACAGACCTTTCTGTGCCCCAAGCCCAGGCATTCAGGAGCTCTCTTGAGACCCTTACGCCACATCTCATAAAATATGCCACATCTTGTCAAATTCCTCCGTTGTCTTCCTTTATGTGATTTTCTTAGCAATTTTAGGCATTTACTCTCCCACATGAATTCTGAGATCATCTTATCTGATTTTGGAACAAGAAACAAAAGAATTCTTGAGGTATTTAAAAAATCTTCCATCCTAACAAATATTTAAAGAAATCAAGTTCTCACTGCACGGCTAGCAGTTTTTGCTTGATACACTTAGTAGCTGTATCCTTAGGGGTAAATAAGTTTGTGACATAATTTATTCAACCTAGCTTCTTAGTGATAGGATTTATGCTTTCTTGTTTATATATTTTCATTTGACCATTCTTTAAAATTTTCAGGCCTTTTGAAAGCATTTAAGTGTGTTTCTTGTTCAATAGCATATAAGGGGTTTTTTTAAATTCAGTTGCATACTGTCTTTTAATAGGGAAATTCAGCCCATTTACATTTCATAATAACTATATTGTTAATCTCCCTTTTATTCCTTTCATTCTACTTTATGTTCACCTTTACCAAGGGTATCCCCTTCTCCAATTTTTTTTTTTTTTTTTTTGCTTTCCTTGGTTCTCACTTTCTCCTGGCTAAATTTAGAAATTCTACTGTGTTTATCCATTTTGTCATTTCCTTCCACTTTCTGACACACATGATCAAATGCATGTTTCTTTTCTGGGAAATAAAAGGATTCAAATTTTCCTCCACTCCCTCCACAAATTCTATATATGTTGTCACAGAGAGAGGACTTTGTCCAGCCATATTTGGCTGAGGAGGGGTAGGGCAGGTAAGCAAAGTGGGCTCAGACCTGAGAATGGGACTCCAGGAGCCCCCATCTAACTCTGTCTCTATGGACAGACTAGATCTGACAGTTCCCAGTCAACACCCCAAAAGGCCTACTTTTAAAGCTGGAGATGCCTCTCTCAAGACTTGATGCACCTGTCCTCAGACCCCTTTGGGGACTGATGTGGGAGGAGGAGATAAAGAAGCTGCTCCAGGAAGTGCACTGAAGGGAAGCTATGGGGCCCCTCTGTCTGCAAAGCAGGTATGGAAGCTCCCTATACCAAAGCCAGCTGGGGTGCTGGAGGCTTCAGAGCTCATAGGGAGGAGGGGAAGGTGGGAGGGGAAGAGCGCTCCAGGGGATCGAGGCTCAGGGAAGGGCATACAAGGTAAACACAGAGGCCCTGCGGGGGGGCGGGGGGGGGCAGGTGGGACTTCAGGAAGACTGAGTTCTATGACGGGGCTTACCTGTTATGGAGGATATAATTTTAACTGGGGAGGAGAGGACAGTATCCTGGGTCTTGTGACTGAAGTGTTTCTTTTCAGGGAACATAGAAGTTCTGGGGTGGTCAGTCAGCCTCAGATTGGGAGTCGGCAGGCCCCTCTGCCCTTGGCCCTCAGATGGGCACTGCATATTTAAGAGGTTGGTTCAGAGCCTGCGTGAGACTCTTTATTCCCCATGGGGAAGGTGGACTCTCCAGCTCCGGTCAGATTACTCCAAAGACCCAGGGTCCTAGACCCTAGCACATCCTAAAGGACAGTGAGGGTTGGGGGAACCCTTTCTCAGGGTCTGCAAAGGGTTCTGTGAAAAGGAATGCATCTCAGCTCCACTATCTAATACTGGGTTCTCATAGAGTGTTGGGCATACAGACGAGAACAGGGTGCATACTAAAGAAGGCTATGGCTCCTTTGGTGGTGGGGAAGCAGGAAAAAGGCTACTAATTCTCATCTAAGCATGGACTACCTGACAGGCACCGTGAAATATGAAAATCCTGACAACAAGCATTGTCAGCACTCATTTAGAGATGAAAAACCAGAATCTCTGATTGGATGGCCTGCCCAAGGTAACACACCTCACCTCATCCGGGCAGAAAGCTTAAATGAAAGCTGGTCCTGTCCAATTTCAAATCCCAAGTCCTAACCTCTAGACGCTCTCAAATTGTTTTGAATACTCTGGTAGCCATAATTCGGAATCTGGCCTTACACTTACCAGTGAATGGGGAAGCTACCCAAGGACTGAATAAATAAGATACAGGAGATCCCTTGGTGACAGGGCAGTCTGCTCCCAGTTCACAAGTATGCAGTGTGGGCTGTCCTCTGGTCCTTCTCTTAGGGGAATGTATAATTAATTACTCAGGTCCTTCGGCCCCAAACCATGGTCAGGATCCCCATGAACCCTTTCCATACCAGTTCTTTGTTCCTTGCTCTAAGCTGCCCTTGCCTCCTCTTTCTGTTAGAACCATACTGTGTGGGAAAGGCCTGTGAGTATGAGAGGAAGTTCCCTGTAAAAGCAAACAGGTATCCCCTGATCAGGTTGTGAAAGGGCTTGGTTCCCTGTTCCCACAGTCTCTTCATATATCTTAAAAAGCTCTTAAAATATATATTTGCGTTGTGGGAAACACAGATGAAAGGAAAATGGAAAGCATTCATCTCATCACTACTAAATAACCACTGCTCCCATTATAGCAAGTCTCTCTCCATCTGTCCTGGGAAGGAATAGGTCTGTGAAGCAAAGCTTAATTGTTGCCTTTGTGGAGGTTAGAGGTTATAAAGCCTATAGTTCTTGTAAGAAGCTGTGTTGGCTGTTTAACCCCTTGTTCAAAAGACTCCACCAATTTAGATAATATAGGTGATGTTTATTAAACGTGTTATCAACAGGTAATGCTCAATTAAAAATGTTTTTCAAAATGGTACCTGAGTTTAGTAAGCCAAGCACAAAAGACATACAGGTATTGCTTGCCATGGGCAGAAGCCCTTTGGATCTGAAGGGTAGCCAGGTAAAGGACATGTGAGTAACTGAGACCCAGGAGAGGGTGATGAAAGGACATAGAAAATGCCAAAAAGACCCAGGAGAGGCCAGGAACATGGGAGTGCCAGGAGCACAGATGCCTCAGATGCTTCAGAACAAGGGACTGTATGGCCGCCTTCGCTCAGCCAGAGCCCTCTTATCTGCAGATGAGAGCCAGAGGGCCGGTTGGGCAAAGGGGCAGGGATGAGGCTTAAACGCCGCTTAAGAATCGAGTGGAGCAGGGCAAAGGAGAAATGGCATCATTTCTGGGGAGGATTAGGAGGCGAGAAAGGGGCACCTGCTCTGCCCCCATGATCCAGAATAGCCAAAGACTGTTCAACCCCTCAGGTTAAAAAACTGAGACCAGAAAGGCTGAAGAGGGCAAGGAGAAGGCATACTGGTCTGCCTCCCCAGGTGCAGTGCAGAGCTGCCAGTCTGGCATCCAGAGGGCCTACATGTGGTCTCGCTGCTGTGGGTGGAGATGGGCAGACAGCCACCACAAGTGGGACAGAACCTCCAGCCTGCGACCAGCCAAAGAGCGTCCATGTGACACCCCCAACGTCTCAGCGCGTGGCGTAGGGCTCATGCATAGAACTCCAAGGTCACAGGAATGAAAGGAGGCGGGGCTGCCCAAGAGAGAGACCACCGACTGCTCACCCGGACATCAGCCCGGTCATTGGTGAGATCCCAGCAGAGAAGCTCTGAGAACCCTGCGTACACACCAGCCGCGCCCCTGCCCAGTCACCGGGAGACTCTGGGGCGAGGCGAGGCGGGTCGGGGCGGGGCGGGGGAGAGGGCTGGGAAGGGCGCGCGGCCGGACTGTCGTTGAAAGCCGTTGGCTGAGCTCTCCGCAGCCTTCTTTCCGTTAAGCTCACTGCTGGAGCCAAGCTTGGCCACACGCCCTCAAGGCTGCAGCAGGCATCCCGGTGGAGAGGCTGTGGAGGTTGGAGACTCGAAAAACTATACTGTTGCCCAGGCCTTGAACTGTAGGAGAGCCATATATTCTTGTGGTGACCGTGGCCTTAGGAAAAGAATTCTTCCTCTAGATGATTAGATTGGAGCTGCTCAAGCCTTGTTAATATAATGCAACGGGCCTATAGGGTGGCCTTGGAAGAACCGCTGCAACATTTCAAACCTTGTCCTGGGCAGGGGGTTATATGGTGGATGTTAGATTGGGTAAAATTTTAGTTAACACCCATAAATACAGAGTTTGAGCTAATGACTTTTCTTTAGCTCAGGGTTGAGGATTTTTAACCAAGTTTTCTGATTCCGAGAGGGGAGCAGACATGCCTCCTGCTATGAGTGACTGATGGGATCGCTGCCATCATTTCAGTGACACCTCCGCCCAGTTAGGGTTTCATGGACTCGGCTTCTGCACTCAGATTCCTGTCCCCATGAGACAAGCCTAGGGTTCCCGTTGTCATTCAGGCCATTTCTATTTTCCTTCCGTTCCTTTCGTTTCCCTATCAAAGCCCTCTCCTTCATCTCTTAGGATACAATAGTTTAACCTCTCTTCTCCTTCTTACTAGATATGAGGAATTCCCCAAATGACTTTTAAGTCACTTTGATGTCATTGGAGAAGTCACTTGGTTATGGTTAGGGTTACAGTTAGGGTTAACAGTGAAGCGTGCTGTTAGGTTTAGGGGATGAGACAAAAGAATATTGCCCTCCAGTGCGTTCCCTCCCTAGTGGAAGAGTCTGGTGTCTTAAGTAAGGCAGACATTCTGGCTTATAGGTTAAGTGGGGTATGTGAGCTGCATTAAGGCTCTGAAGTTTGTCTGTTGATAAGGCAAAATTTGTGGTGGTCCTGCACTGGAGCCCTGAAATGATACTGGACTGGATCTAGATCTAGGCTTACCAGAGTTGCTGGCATTATGGAATTGGGGATGGGTGTTTTCCCCAGAAACCAGAACTGGGGAAATAAAAGATAATACCTGGGGTAGTGAGAAAAGCTGCTTTTAAGGTCCTGTGGTGGGGCCGCTCTTAAAACTTGTTTTAAAATAGGTTAAGCCGGTATAGGAACTGTTCATATCCATGGTAATAGTCATTAGAAAAGACTTAACTGCAGTCCTCAGGTACCCAAAGGAAAAGAGGGTGGCACATCACTGCTGATAGTTGTTCCTGACCTAAGAGACACATGTGGACTTATAGGAAGACTGATTCTTCCTTCCTGAATTATTACCCTGTCTCTGTAACTGGGCCTGGAAGATAGAAACAATATTGCGGAGAGAACGAAATGGCAGTCAAATGCAATTTTAAGGGTCGTTAAGAGTTTGGGATCCAGTCCTGAGATTGAAGGCCATTTAGCATTCAAGTGGGTGTCAGAGTAGCGGGAGCCTGGTGGAGAAGGGGACTGGGGAAGTCCTTTTGGTGACTTGCTGCTCTAGTCTCCTAGCTCTCTCCTCCGTGTTTGTATCAGCAAAGTGCCTAAAGTTAGCCTGTGCTGCTGTTCCCCCACCGAAAACATGCCCTCTGTGCTGTCAAACTAGACAAAGTGGGCAAGTGTGTGAGATTCTGGTGGGAAGCTAGGCTTGAATTTGTAAGGATTGTAAGTCTTGTCCCTTCCTCCAGCTGTGAGATCATCTGATGAGGCCAGACACTGTTGGAACTCAGATTAGAACTGGGAAGAGGGAGGTGGCAGAGGCATCAGCCCTGAGGGAGGCTGCATTATGATCAGAAAGTGGGAGGAACATGAGGTGCGTAGCAGTGGTGCTGAGCAAGGGCTTGGCTGCAGTGTTAGGATGCTAGCTGGGGCCTTGGCTATCACGCAGAACAGGGCCTCGAGCTGCCTCTTGGAGCAGTGTGCAGAAAAAGCATCAGATATCCTTGTGTTGAATGAGGAGACATACCCCTGAAAGCATCAGTTCCTAGGTTGATGGTAACTAGAAGAGTTTTGGGTAACCTTGAAGAAGCCAGAGAATAGGTTAGAAAATACATGAATGGAAATGTCTTGTTCTTTGGGATAAGACAAAGACAGGGGAAAGAATGATTTCTATTTACTGAACCCTTGGGCCTTGCTTTTGTGGGCCTCTTCTTTTTGGCTATTGCTTCATTTCCCATCATTTTGAGGTATTCCTCTTTTTAGGATGTTTTTCCTTATTTCTTACTTTAGGTCTGTCAATCCTTACCATAAAGGAAAAATAAATGAGGCCATGAATGAAGAAAAAACTAGAGTAAGGAGAGGAGAAACCAGAAAAATCATAGAGAATAAAAACATTAGGGAATTTAGGTTACAACCACAGAGTGAGGAGAAAAACTTGGGGGGAGGGGAATTAGGAAAAATTGATTCAGGTTAGAGATTATATGAAAGGAAAGATAGAGGAATATTGAGGAGAGGGCAAAGGCTAGGGCAGAAGCATAAGAAACCTACACACAAACCAGAAAGAACTAAACTTCCTTCCCTCTGTCTCTCCTTTGCTGCTTTCCTCCCTCCTTTCCTTCCTACAGTGAGTGCTGACTATATGTCGTCCTGTAGGTGAAAAGGATTTCCTTCTCTGCTCCATAAAAGCTCATATGTAGTGGGGAGATAATGTCTAAGCTGTCTGTAGGATTGAGGGGTGAGAAGTGGGTTTCCAGGAACTCCTTTTTCCATGTATAGGTAAGGAGAGGACTAAGGAAATGAAGACTTCTGCCCCTGGAATGGATCCTGAAGTTTTCTCTCTTAATTATTACTGGCCCAAGGGTGGAAGACCGGCTGATATGTATGGTCTAAGGATTCAGACTCTCCTTACTGCTTCTCTTTGGGTTGTATTTTGAGGAAATGTTATAGGCACCTGGCAGGGGTCTGAAGTGAGTCAGGGATCTGAAGTGAGTCAGGGATAGGATGCTTCCTGTGTCTGGGTGCCATACCCACAAGGCACTGTGAGAGGGGTCAATGATCACATCTTTCCCTGAAGCACTTCTGTGAGGTTGCAGGTCGTTCAGCAGCAATGCCCCTTGGGCTCTTGCTTGGCTGCCATGCTATGTGCAAAAGAGAGCAAGAGAAGTCGTGAGAAAATTGGGAAGTACAAAGAAGGACGAAGAAGCATCTTTATCCCAAAATAACAACAACAAAAATAATAATTGAAGAAGAACAACTTGGTATCCAATTTATGGGTTCCTAAAGTCCAGGAAGCCCCAAAACCAGAGAACACATACCCGGCCCCCCACTTTTATAGAAGAGACCGCCAATATTTAAGGGTTGTTAAGAGTCTTTGCTGAGACTGGGGAGGAGACTGGGTGGGACAGAGTGGGAAGAGCTGAGGTTTTCATCCCTTGATGGGAGAGCCTTTTTGGGGCAGGTACTTTTATGAAGGTATTTAAGATCTTCCATATCCTTGCAGATGGAAGAGTATACAGAAAGTTTCCAGAATGATAGCCTTCTGAGAGACTAAAGGGTTACTATGTATCTAGGTTTTCAGTTTTATAAAGCAGACATTGAAAAGTAACTGAATTTTTGGCGACAGGGGTGGTGGGTTTTGAGTGGATCTGGGAACTCTTTCCTACATGGTCTGTTTTGAAGGTATTCCCTTCTGTTGAAGCAAATTGAGAGAGGGTCTCAAGGTCCCCTGGCCAGAGTCCAAAAGACCCTGGAACTAATGACTGAGTGGATGGACACTCTAACCTATAGACACAAAGTCGGATGAAGGACACTGGCTGTACTGCTGTCATTTTGCCAACTATTTTGAAGAGGGTTTTGTGTACCGAAGTCCTGTAATGATGGGTAGCATGTTAAGCTGGACAGATGTCTGCACTACAAGAGCAGCACCACCATATTTTGCTCCATTACCATGGGCCTTTGAAAACCTTAAAGAAATTGCCACAGTCCTTGGACAGTAGTTTTCATGGACCCACCCCAGCAACAATGGCATGAAGTCACAAGAGATTCTCCATCTTCATTTCTTTGAGCAGATAGCCAAAGGAGGAGTTCTGGATCATTAAGAGTGTGACTAGAGAGTTTCAGAGATTCTGAAATCTCTGACTTAGGAATTGATCCGGGGCTCTCACCTTGCTTTGCTCTACTGGAGGCATTTCTCTGGCCATTTAGCAAGTTTGCTGACATCTTAGTCTTCCTATGACTCTTCCAAGTCTTTTTCTAGCTCTCATAGCTCCCTTTTGGTATACTTTATGCCTTTCCTAAGATGTTATTGGCTGTTCTCACAACTAAGCTGTTCTTTGGGAAAAGCCCAGATATTTCCTAAGTACGGAAAAAAGAAAAAACCTGTGTATCTTACCACTTCTGGCATCTGGTTTTGTTTTCCTTTAAATGGTGTTTAGTGTCTGGACTCCAAGACTGTAATTCTAATGACATTTTCCTGGTAACCGTGCCTGGGAGTAGTGCTTGCAGAGTGTGGTGACCCAAGGACTAAAGAGCAGATAAAAAAAACAAGGAGGGTCCTGGAATGTAGTAAGAGAGAAACCAGACCCTTATTGTCCTTCCCTCCCCCATATTGTAACTATTAATGCGTTTCAGGTCCTCCTGAACAGTACAACCTCTCTCCCCTCCTACCCGCCACAGGGAGAAGGTATTTGCCTTACTCTTTCCCCACCCAATATACGTGTCTCATCCAATCAACAAATGACCCGCAAGACCTCTGTCCCACTCCTTGTACCCTGGGTATAAAGTGGACTAGGGATCCCTGTTCAATGCCCGTTCTCCCTTGAGCTGCTAACAGCATCTCCCATTCTAATAAATTATTTCCCTCTCATTCTGTCTCATGTCTGGAAATTCTTTTCCAACATGTGCCTGGACCATGACACAGAGTGCAACTGTAAATAGCACGATAGGGTGCCACTGTGCAGTCTCTGATAGTCCTCTCATACTTGCTGTTCAATCTTAAAAATAACTGCTTGTTGAAATGGGTTGCCAATGAGTTTTCCCTGGGCAGAACCTTCATTCCAAAATGGAAAATATTCTATGTGAAACTGTTTTGAACAGGGAACAAAAAGCCTATGTTCTGGCCCAGGCTGCAGACTTATTAGCTGTGTGAATTTTGGCACATCTTCAGATTGCTTTGGGTTTTGGTTTCCTCATGGGTAAAACTGGGATATTATACCTACCTCACAGGGCTGTTGTGAGGATTAAGTGTGCTCTATAATATGTCATACCATATAAACATTTGCAACTTTTTGTTAGGATATGAGTTCTTTAAGAACATTCCCTTGCCACATAGCAGATATGCTGACATTTCTGCTATCAGATTAAGGATTTTCATTGTCATGTATTGCATAGTTGTCTTTGGAACAAAATTTTATGTTTTCAGGTAAATATTTCTGGGTGGAAAGGATTCATAGCTTTCATGTTTCCTAAAGAAGGGATTCATTGCCCTAAAAATGTTAAAATTCAGCACTTTGGAATTGGAAAGTTGGAATCAGTAACAGAAATTTATTGCTTCCAGAAGATCCCTTTGGACCCTTCTGTAGTAGTAGCTGCATACGGTCAAATTCTCAATGTGGCCTGATGACTGTACAGAATATTTGAAATCAGGGCTGAAAATCTCAGACATATTGTCATGGTAGCAATTAGATTATTCAATGGCCTACAGTGTGAGGATAGGTGTAAAACGAATTATTAACTTATATGGCCCCATGAAAGTCACCTTACCTCGTAGAATCTGTTAACCTTATTTGTGAAGTAAGAGATTCACCTTGAAGATTTTCAAGGTTGAATTCTAGGTTGAATTCGCTAGGAAAGTGAGACCAAAGTGTGACTTTGATGGAACCCTACTGAGGATGAAGTGAACCGGGCTCTGTGGAAGGGGAAAGAGAGAGTGTCCGCACGAACATCTGGGAAGCCAACCCTCCATAAAAGTGGAAAGGCAGGCCTGCTGCGGTGAAGAGCCAGAGTAATCTGGGCAGTGGAAGAGCTGGGGGCTACTTAAGATAAAAGACTCTGAGGCACCAGGGGCCTAGCCTCACCTTTCTCCATGGGACTGACTTGCCAGAGCAAACTGTTCCTCAACAAGAGAACGCATCATCTCCCAGAACTTTCAAAACTCCTTCCAGTTCTCACAGGAGCAAATGCCTGGAGTCTTCCCACTTTCCACGTCAGGAGGTTTACCTACGTCCAGAACATGCTGCTCTACAGACATCTGAAGCTACAAGTAAGTCAAGGAATGGCAAGGCTGTTTGGAGTGGTGAAGAGAACCCCAAGACTGTACTTTTTTAGGGTGCATTGAAATTCCCACTCCCACATGAGGAATTTTAAGCATAAAATCTTTATATTCTTAAATTTATTTATCAACACATGATTATTAACTAAAGTATATAGTTTACACTCACTATTGGGTTCAGTATTTGTGGGTTGTTTTTTCCTTTTTAACTGGCTTGAGGCTATTTGTGCCTGTAGGATGACTGACTGATCATGTAGTAAGTGTATATTTAGCAGCCAAAGAAACTACCAAATTGTTCTTTGAATTGATGGTACCACTTTACATTCCTGCTAACAGCGTGTGAGTATTCTGTCCTCACCAACACTTGACATTATCCTTTTAATTTTAGCATTCGGACGGCTTTTGAGATATCTCATTGTGGTTTAAATTTCCAGTTCTCTAATGACTAGTGATGTTGAACATCTTTCATTGTTTTATTTGTCATTCACATTTTCTTTGAGGGCTTGTCTTGTGGCTCAGCTGGTAAAGAATCCAAAATGCATGCTCTTAACTGCTACCTTGTTTATCCTGCCTCAGAGGCCCCACTGCTCTACAATCACCGGGCTTGAAAATCTAGGCTTTTATTTCTGAGCCTTAGTTTTCTCTTCACACACATACTTCATAGTTCGTTGTGAGAATTAAATCTGTGCATGTAGGTCTATGCACGGTGCCTCACTAGTAAACACGAGCAATGTGAGTTATCAACAACATCGCCATCATTACTATTACTAAGTGCCAAATGCCCACAGATCCATGTTTCCAGGTCTGCCTGCCCCTCACACTCTCCCTCACCTGTGGCCCTGCACTAAGGTAGGTCTCTGACACTCACAGTTACTCCCAGGCTGTCTCCACCTTAGTTTTCAGGTTTCTGTGTAGCCCAGTGGGCTTCCTTTGTGGCTCAGCTGGTAAAGAATCCGCCTGCAGTGCGGGAGACCTGGGTTTGATCCCTGGGTTGGGAAGATCTCCTGGAGAAAGGAAAGGCTACCCACCCCAGTGTTCTGGCCTGGAGAATTCCATGAACTGTATAGTCCATGGGGTCTCAAAGAGTCAGACACGACTGAGCAACGTTCACTTTCTATTTTCTTTGAAGTGTCTGTTCAAATCTGTTGTCCTCCTCTCCACTTATTACTGAGTCTCAAGAATTAAAAAAATCAAGATATAAGCCCTTTTACAGATATAGCTGATGTTTTCTCTCAGTATGTTTCTTGTCTTTTTATTTAGCAGTGTCTTCTAAAGAGCAGAAATTTACAATTTTGATTGTCTAGTTTATCAGTTTGTTTTATATATATATACACACATTGTATTTTAGGAGTAATATCTAAAAAAAACCATAGCCTAACTAAAGGTCACAAAGGTTTTATTCTGCTTTCACCTAGAACTTTTATAGTTTTAGATTTTACATTTTGAGTTAATTTTTGTATATGGTAAAAAAAAAAGTTGTATATAGTACTTCAAAAATATGACTCAAAGTTCACTTTTTATTGGCATACAGGGATTCAGTTGTTCCGACATCACTTACTGAGATCATTTCTTTACTGCTTTGCAACTTTGTTAAAGATCACTTGTTAATATATGTGTACTTCTGTTTCTGAACTTTCTATTGTGTTTCACTGATTAATTTGTTCATCTTTGTGCCAATATCATATTGTTTTGATTGTAAAGCTACTACAGTAGGTAGCTTTACAATATCTTAAAATCAGATAGTATTATTAATCTCCTGACTTCTTCCAAGTTGTTTTGAATCTCTTAGGTCTTTTGCATTTCCATGTAAGTTTTAGAATGAGCTCATCATCAGTTTCTCAAAAAATGCTTTCTGGAATTTTTATTAGGGTTACTTTGAATCTATGGCTCAGTTTGAGGAGAACTGTTGTCTTAGTACTGAGTCTTCTGAACTATGAGCTATGGAATAGCTATGAGTCTCCTGTAATCCAGGCAGATTCTTCACCGTTTGAGCCACCAGGGAAATTTACTTGTTAGATATTCTTTAATTTCTTTCCACAATGTTTTGCAGTTTCAATTATAGATCTTATACATCTTTTGTTAGATTTATCCTAAGTTCATATTTTTCAACGCTTTTGTAAATGGTATTGTTTTCTCAATTGTTTGTTGCTGGTTTTGACAAATTGATTTTTGCATATTGATCTTACACCTTGCAAATTCACTAGGCTAACTTACTAGTTCTATTAGGTTTTTAAAGACTTCATCAGATTTTCCTGTTATCTGTGAATAAAGGCAGTTTTATTTCTTTTCCATTCTGGATATCTTTCCTTTTTCTTGCCTTATTGTACTGGTTAGAAACTCCAGTACAGTGCTGAATAGAAATGGTGAAAGGGAACATGTTTTTCTTTTTCCTGAACTTAGGAGGAATGCATTCTATTTTATACTGACAAGTATAGTCTTACTAAAATTATGATGATAGCTATAGATTTTCTTAGATGTCCTTTATAGATTAAGGAAGTTCTCTTCCATTATTGATTTGCTGAGAATTTTAAGTCAAGAATGGATGTTGGATTTTGTCAAATGGCAAATGGCTTATCGTCCTCTGAGATGATTATGTATTGTTGTTGTGGTTATTTTGAAAAAATAAACTAGCTCTATTGACTAGAAAAATTTAAGAGCAAAAGGTTACTTTTTAAATAGTGATACCCTTATTTTATGATTCTCTAGCAATCAGCAAACTTTTTCTGTAGTTAATATTTCAGATATTTTAGGCTTTGTATGGAGAAGGCGATGGCACCTCACTCCAGTACTCTTGCCTGAAAAATCACATGGACAGAGGAGCCTGGCAGGCTGCGGTCCCTGGGGTCGTGAAGAGTCGGACACGACTGCTTGACTTCCCTTTCACTTTTCACTTTCATGCATTGGAGAAGGAAATGGCAACCCACTCCAGTGTTCTTGCCTGGAGAATCCCAGGGCCAGGGGAGCCTGGTGGGCTGCCGTCTATGGGGTCACACAGAGTTGGACATGACTGAAGCGACTTAGCAGCAGCAGCAGCAAGCCACATACAGTGTCTGTCACTTATTCTTTGTTTTTGTTTTTTTAAACTATTCTTAGCTTATATTCTAAAAGTTTAGTCTTGGCCACCTGAACTAAAAATAATTTTTACATTATTACATAATTGGCTATATAGTTGTAAAAAGAAGCAACTTTAGTAGCAACAAAAATGTATATGATCACAAACCAAAATTATCTATTGGCCCTTTGCCAAAAAAAAAAAAAAAAAACCACTTTGCAAATCTCCTAGAATATTGTTACAGAATACTTTTCAAGGAGTATTGCATTTTCACATATTGTGTATGGCCTAGATTAAATTAAACCTAGAGTGGCAGCTTCTCCTCAAACTGGGAATTTTTAAAAGTGTGATTATTAAATATGTGGCATGAAGTAGCTGATAAAGTCAATTTCATTGTTAGTCTGGACATTAATTGATGTAAACTATGCTTGATTTCTCAGACATTGGAATACCTGGCTCCTACGTTTAGAAACAGCACTGGCTGAGACTCGATTCTTTGGAAACAAACCAGGTATAGTCTTGATTGGCTGGGTGTTAAATACTCATTTTAAGTGCATTTAAAACTGACACTTGCATAGCAGTAATTATATTCCAGGTATTGTGTTATGGGGTTTTTTTCTCTGAGCATGTCTCCTTGTCTACAAAATGGGGATGATAATGATGTTAATAACAGCTTCCTTGTAGAGTTGCTGAGGAGGTTGCTTGTGTTTAAGTTACTTAGCTAAGATGCTTCGGTTCGGTTCAGTTCAGTTCAGTCCAGTCACTCAGTCGTGTCCGACTCTTTGCGACCCCAGGAATCGCAGCACGCCAGGCCTCCCTGTCCATCACCAACTCCCGGAGTTCACCCAGACTCACGTCCATGAGTCAGTGATACCATCCAGCCATCTCATCCTCTGCCATCCCCTTCTCATCCTGCCCCCAATCCCTCCCAGCATCAAAGTCTTTTCCAGCGAGTCAACTCTTCCCATGAGGTGGCCAGTACTGGAGTTTCAGCTTCAGCACGTTGTCACAAAGACTGAAAAGTTCCACTGACGCTAAATAAAGTGAACTACAAGATTTATGGTAGCTTTTAAGCAGCACCCAATTTTAATTTGCAGTATAAAAGAATGTTTTATTAATCTTCACTTTGGTCTTGACTTAATCTGTTCAAGAATTCAAAACCTTATGAGTGAGGAGGATCAGAATATTTTAGAAAGGGAGAAAGAGACAAGAAGAATGAAATTAAAGAATCTAGGAACTAGAAAAGCTTCCACCCTTTTCTTACCTGAAAATAGAATTGAAATTTGGAGGTAGTCAAAGTAGTTTCTCCCTTATTTGGCTTCATTTGGATCAATTTAACCAGTTTGTGTGTTTTTGAAGGAACCTCTCTGGGGTAACCATCAACTGCATGTTAATTATGACATTACTTTCAAAGGTCAACAAACAAAATAACCCAAATCAAAATGACATGTCATTCATCATAAACTACATTGATAAATTCCTCATACCATGTATATCTCCAGGGTTACTGGTTTTCTTCCTAGGGAATGGGCCAGGATGCACCTGTCTGATGGGGAGCTCCACACAGATCCACACTACTGATTCACTCTTGTGACTTGTTTCCATCCACTGCCCTGGGCCAGGCCTGATTCAGTTCTCCCACAGGCTCATGGTCCTTGATTTTTCCCTTCCAGCATAAGTGCATTGCTCTCTTACCAAGCCCCTAGTTATATGGCTTCAAATATACAGCAGTTACGTAGTATGGGTTTTTCTGCCTGGCAGGGGCCCAGCATTTGACCTATAAGGGAATCAGAGAAAGCTACATTATTTTCAAGTTACAACATTTTCACTTTTTCTTGAGCTTTCAGTGAACTCACGTACTTTCCCATCTGTCTAAAGCCTTTTTATTTTACCCAGATCTGTCCTTCCCCAATTCCGGGGCTCTGAAGTGGCAACTGTTACACTGACTATATTTAAAACTCCATCCTAATATCATCAGCTATTACTCACATTCATTGTCTAAAGTAGCTTCATGTCCATTTCCCAAGAGAAGTATCTACTTCTTAAGGGGCAAAGGTTCTATTGTGGAACACTATCATTTTGGTAATACTGGCAAGCAATGAGATAAAGATGGAATTATCTGCAACCATCCAGAGTCAACTTGCTGGCAACATTTTAGTGGATCTCCCCACAGGGTTTGCCTTATATACATTTTTTCTTTCAGAAACAGGATCATTTAGTACAATTCTGTCTACCACACTGCTTTTTAAATGATCTTTCATATAAGTGTGCTTTAATTAACAAATTTGTTAACAAATTAACAAATCTGCTGTTGTCCACAGGCCCCATTCCAGGAGGATTTTCACTTGGAAATGAATGGATACCACCTAGAGACTAGAGACACTGAGAACGAGGACTGCCTGTGTTGTGCCATCTCCTGAGTGAGAGGGCAAGTGTGCTTTTGAGTGTGGGATAGTTGAGTTCTTTTGTGTAAGGTTCCTTTGAAACTGTGCATTTCCACTCACAAAACAAATGGTGCCATAGAACGCCTGGCACCAAGGTATGTAAATGACTTGACATTTGTGCTATCTCACAACATATGTACTTCAAGGCGATACGAGAGCATTGTAATAAAGTGGACTTTGGATGACATACAATCTGACAAAACGTTTATTTGTGTGAAATATCTTTTAAAGATGACACAAATTTCGTAATATTTAGTACTATATGTTTTAGATAAGGATTTCTTCATACTATTTGGATACAAAAATGTCACATAATTTGAAGCCCTCACTTGCAAAAGGCAGCAATAAGTGTTAGGTGTTAGCCATTGGAGGGCCCTTTACTTTTTAAACTGTACCAGGGCCCAAAGTCTTAACTCTGAGAAAATATTCAAGGGAATGTGGGGAGCTTTTGTTTTTAGTCCATTGGTTCACTTTGAAGATGGCTGAACTCACTGACCCTGGGCTGGGCTGGCCGCAGTGAACTTACTTAGCACTGCTACTCTGAAAAACTATGCCCATGGTATATAACTTCCCATGGGGCCATTATGCTTTCTCCCTTCCAAGATGCCTCTGTCTCAGGCATGCTGAATGTGAGTAGAGTGATAATATTATTATATTAGCTACCATCCAAAGTGGAAAACCCAGCTACCTCAGTGGATCCAGAATCCATCTTTTCTTCAAGTTGGGCAGTTCATCCTTAGAGCCTTGTTGGGTCTCTGTCATCTAGTCAAAGTGGTGATGAAAGGGGTTATTCAAGCTGGTTTATCTGCACCTGGCTTGAAGCATGCACACGGTGTCATTTCACCCGTGAACCAGAAAATATGACTCAAGGCAAATGTCAGACTGTACTTCTATATAGAGAGACTTTCCATTTTTAACAGGGCACTCCAGTCATCTCTCTTTAAAAAGACCCCCTTCACAGCACACAGAACTTTAAAAAAAGGCACAGGGACATGGCAGATTATGCTAACTGTATTTGAATAAAATGTATTTAAAGGAAATGCTAATTGCAGAGAATGTCTGGCATTTTAAGAGAAAAAATTGCTCTTAAGTTGAACCAAGTTTTGTCCTTTATATTATGGAGAATGAAAAGTATTTTATAGCCCTTTAAATTTCCTTAAGCAGCAACTGTTCTTTAGCAAATCTGGGAAAGTTTCATGGATGAGGCAAGACCCTGGCCACACTGAGAAATTTTCATGTTTCCCTTGGGAAACAGATTGAATAGTCTTGCTGAAAAGCAGAGGTGTGGAGGTGATCTCTCTTTGCTATGCTGTGCACAATTGATTTGGTTCCTATGACGATTCCTATCTGTGTCCCAGCACTGAAGTTGTGCCATCTTCTCAACTGATGAGAATGGATACTGCTGACAGTAATAATAGCAACGGGAATACCGATGGCACCCCACACTCCAGTACTCTTGCCTGGCAAATCCCATGGATGGAGGAGCCTGGTAGGCTGCAGTCCATGGGATCATGAAGAGTAGGACACAACTGAGTGACTTCACTTTGATTTTCATGCATTAGAGAAGGAAATGGCAACTCACTCCAGTGTTCTTGCCTGGAGAATCCCACGGACGGGGGAGCCTGATGGGCTGCCGTCTATGGGGTCGCACAGAGTTGGGCACGACTAAAGTGACTTAGCAGCTTTGTTTGCCGTGTGGCTGAACCTGGCTATTATCATGAATCTCTAAAGTCTCAGGTCAAATACAACTGTTCATTATAATATTTTCTGTTTTCTCCATACAAAATTGGTCCTCTTTGGGTTTTCCAAAATGCTTGCTTTTTGTGTGTTCCATTACATGTGAAAAGTTTTCTCATAAAACTTACAGAAAATGTACATAATTCCATAGCTACGGAGGGAGTAGTTTGAGAAGCATGATGCTGAATAGTAACTGATCACAGCTCACTGAGTGCCTACCTAGTAAGGCATCAGATGGTGCTCTGTGAGGAGGGATTTCTGAAACCTGGAATAAAGGGGGATCTGGGGAGCACCACTCAGGCAGCAATCATCTTATTAATTGTATCTTATTGTAACAAAAAATTGCTAGAGCCTCCTTGGAGGTTCAGTGATTAAGACTCCATGCTTCCAATGCAGGGGACACAGATTTGATCCCTTTGTTAGGCAACCTAAGACCTTGCATGTCATATCACAAAAAGAAATTTCTTCTGACTGGGCCTTTGGAATTAGTTCCAAGCTCAACTTACATGTTACACTCTTTTGTTTATTGCAGGTAGAAAAATACCTTCTAGTAGCTGAGAAGATGAAATGATAATTGAGATATATTTAGTGTTCTCTGAAATTTCTATATTACCTAATATTCTAAAAGCATTTACCTAGGTTTGGATTGATCTGTATGAGTTATAAACTAACTTGTGCTTTTCCATGTAAACATAGCTTGGAGTAACCACTGACTGCATCTTAATTTTGGACACTGATCAGCATTAAAAACCAAGAATCAATCAAAGACAAAACTGCACATGTCATGAAGAGTGAACCATTCTTCCTTAAAGGCACTTTTCCTGAGTTACTGATCTTCTGCCTTGGGGACAGGTCAGAATCCTTCCATCACATGCTCAGTTCAACTCAAGTCAACACCCGGCATGTAGGTGCAATGGGCAGTTCCATGCAGCATCCCGTGACAGGCGTGGGGGCTTTCCCCACAGGAAGATGTTAATGTCTGTCTGCAACAGCATGTTGTTTCCTTAACTTTCTCTGCGCTGATAGACTTCGGTTGCATAGACAGAGGCACACAGCTAGGTGGCTGCGTTTAACGGCCTTGCAGCGCACAGAGCTCATCTGATGTGCTCTTTTGTCAGCCCAGTGAGCCGCCACTTCTGCCACCGCTCTTCGGTGGCGGCCCTAGGAAAGCCCCAAGTAAAGCTGTCATGTTAGTGGGTATCTTGTGAGACAATTATTTTTTCAAATTGTATATGCTTTGGGGAAGTATTTCAGAGAACTTGTGCTTCCTGGCGAATTTCTAGACTAGAAAGAAACAGGAGAAATTATTTTTAATATTGTATATTATTTAACCCAATATACCCAAAATATCATCATCTCAAGGTGTAGTATTAAAATTTTTAATGGGATATTTTACATTTTTAATACTAAGTCTTTGAAATCTTGTACTTTACAGTTAAAGCACACTCCAGTTTGAACCAGCCACATTTCAAGTGCCCAAAAGTCACATGTGGCTGATGGCCAATGTTTTGAACAGCACAGGTGGAAACCTTCTTCTGTTACTCAGACCTGTCCTTTCCTAAATTTTCTGGGACTGAAGTGGCCAGTATAACATACAAACTCCATTTAAAGTCCTGTTCTTGATTTCTGCCCCTGGTGATTAAACAAATCACTACTTGATTAACATAGTCAATAAGGCCTGCTCTTCCCAAACTGTATTTACTCTTCAGAGGAGAAACAGTTTTTTGTCCTACTACAGAAGTAACATGCTTATTGGGTTGATCAGAAAATATATTTAAGCAAGAGGAGAAAAATTTGAGTACTCCATAATCCCACTGTCCAGAGATAACTACACACCCTGTTTTAGTGGCCATTCGGAAAGATTTCATATGTATATCTTTACCCAGAAAGGAGATCATATGGTGCACATTGTTATAATTAATGTCATCTATAACTTCAGTTTAAGTGATCTCTAACATAAAAGATATTATTGTGTTATTTAGTTGCTAGGTTCTGTCTGGCTTTTTTGTGATCCCATGGACAGGAGCCACCACTGGGCTCCTCTGTCCATGGGATTTCCCAGGCAAGAATACTGGAGTGCATTGCTGTTTCTTTCTTCAGGGAATCTTCTCAACCCAGATTTCAAACCCGTTTCTCTTTCTCGGCAGGCAGATTCCTCACTACTGAAGCCATGGATGTTATATCTCAGTTTATTTAACCAGTCAGCCCAGAGGTGATCAGAAATGAGAACTTGCTCTAGACAAGAACTGAATATTATCTGGATATGCCATAAGAGTAGTCCTACCACTCAGGAAGGACATGAGTGCACTGGTGATTAAATGAGGGGAGGGTGAACTGTGTTAAGTGGAGGAATCTTTAGGATTAGATAGTTCTGCAGATGGAGTGAAGGATGCCAGCACGTGCAGAGTGCCCATGTGTGTGTTTTGAATGTGTCAGCTCTCCAGTAGTCATTCCAGAGTGAGAATAGTCACGTATGAGGCTATGGTGTGTTGCTCACTTGAGCTTCTAGGCACTCATTCTCCTAGCTGCTAACAAAACACAGATAAATCCTTCTCCAGGAAGGAATTGCCTTAGCTGAGGGACTCAATCATGATCAGGTCATGCCCATTTCCTTGGGAAACCTCTTGGCCAATGATTAATCGATGAGGGCAAGAGGGATAATAATTGCCTGCCTCCTTACTCCACACCGAGATAAATTTTCAGCCCTCTCCCAGTTGCAGAGCTCTTTGTGGAATCTGCGGAGGCCTGTGTGGGGACTGCATCGCCACTTTCGTTCCTTGGCCCAATCCTGTTCTCTTCACCGACCCCCCCCAACCCCTGCCCAGCCACAGGTGTATCTCTCAAGAGCCTCTTCCAATAATGCAGTTAACATGCACATCTCTAGTTTACTCTGTTTCTCAGGGAACCTAGTCTGTAACAGACACTTAAACTTTTATTGATCTGACAAAGAGTTTATGTGTATATTTTACAGAAACAACTCAACTATTCTAATTGTAATAGCTACAGATTTCTCCACAATACTGGTGTTACTGGAAATGTCACATTTCCCTTCTAAGTGAGATCTAGCTTGGATTTCTTGCTTGAGAAGGCAACTGAAAGTGTTCTGTATCTCTCCTTCTCTATGGCTCTTTCCAGGCTTTCCTGGTGGCTCAGATGGTAAAGAATCCACCCTGCAATGTGGGAGACCTAGGTTCAGTCCCTGGGTTGAGAAGATCCCCTGGAGGAGGACATGGCAGCCCATTCCAGTATTCTTGCCTGGAGAATCTCATGGATAGAGGAGCTTGGTGGCTACAGTCCTTGGGGTCACATAAGAGTCAGACACCACTGAAGCTACTTAGCATGCATGCATGGCTCTTTCCTTACCATTTGGGCTGTACCAAGATCCCAGGTCTCTGATCTGACAAAAAGTTGACAGGGAGGTAGGGAGGCCCATGAATCAAGGCAAACTGGAAGGAGATGGCAAGAGTGAACATAGACATTCTAGGAATCAGTGAACTGAAATGGACCGGAATGGGTGATTTTAACTCAGATGACAATATATCTGCTACTACAGGCAGAAATCCCTTAGAAGAAATGGAGTAGCCATCATGGTCAACAAAAGAGTCCAAAGTGCAGTACTTGGATGCAATCTCAAAAATGACAGAATGATCTCTGTTCATTTCCAAGGCAAACCATTCATATCACAGTAATCCAAGTCTATGCCCCAACCAGTAACACTGAAGAAGCTGAGGTTGAACAAACTGTTCTATGAAGATCTACAAGATCTTTTAGAACTAACTCCCCCAAAAGATGTCCTTTTCATTATAGGGGACTGGAATGCAAAAGTAGGAAGTCAAGAAACACTTGGAATAACAGGCAAATTTGGCCTTGGAATATGAAATGAAGCAGGGCAAAAGCTAATAGAATTTTGCCAAGAGAACGCACTGGTCATAGCAAACACCCTCTTCCAACAACACAAGAGAAGACTCTACACATGGAC
>SJYC01092669.1:0-22720 GCA_006408675.1 Madoqua kirkii | reverse complement strand
GGGTATCACTGAAATCCAGTATAAAAATAAAATGTCAGTATAGATAATTACAGGCAAATATATAAGTATGTGAAGATATAATTCTGCTCACAGAGAGAATACAAAATTAACTTTATTTATAAGGAATATTGTAGTAAAAGAGCCCCAGAATTGAAGAAAATGGAGTATCAAATAGGTTACAAGAAAAACATTCAGCTATGAGATTAAAAAAAGTCTCAATTATGAGAACTAGATTGTAAGGCAAGGACTCAGTTATAGAAAAACTTTCTTATCCTTCTATTAATTCATCAAACAAAGTAGTAATTTTAAGAAATTTCCAGTAATAATTTTAGGAGCTGTGTGTACAAAGCTAAATGGGCTTCTCCCATGGCTTCGCAGTAAAAAAATTTGTCTTAAAAAAAAAATACACCCATGCAAGAGACATGGGTTCGATCCCTGGGTCAGGAAGATTTCCTGGAGGAGGACATGGCAGCCCACTCTATTATTCTTGTCTGGAGAATCCTATGGACAGAGGTGCCTAGTGGATTGCAGTTCATATGGTCACAAAGAGTCAGTCACGACTGAAGCAACTGAGCATGTACATACAAAGATAAATAAGGCATACCTCTTCTTTCAAGTAAGAGTAATACTGGGACTAGATAAAATTACTGTATGGTGTGATGTGTGTTATAATTGAAGCCTACCTAAAGTGTTAAGAGACAACAAAAAGGAGAGTCTTGAGTATGCTACCAAGACACAGAGAGCTTCAGATATGTGTTAAATCTTTACTCTTTTATGATTTTCAGGGATTCTCAGAATGATTGTGGTGAAGGATTTGCCAAAAAACACTTAAAGATCTGGAGAAAATAATAATTTCAAAAGGGTTATTCATTGCAGCACTATTTATTACACAATAACAAAGACATGGAAACAAAATGTCTGTTGAGAGAACAGTGTATAAAGAAGATGCAGTCCATATATACAATGATATATTACACAGCCATAAAAAAAGAATAAAATAACGTTATTTGCAGCAAAATATATGGACCTAGAGGTTATAACAGTAAGTGAAGTAAACCAAAGACAAGTATTTTATGAGATCATTTATATGTGGAATCTTAAGAAATGATGCAAACGAACTATATGCAAGGCAGAAACAATTCCAGAGACATGGAATATGAATTTATGATTACCAAAGCTGGGAGATGTGGCAGTTCAGTTCAGTTCAGTCATTCAGTTGTGTCTGATTCTTTGCAACCCCACAGACTGCAATACACCAGGCTTCCCTGTCCATCATCAACCCCCAGAGCTTACATAAGCTCATGTCCATTGAGTCGGTGATGCCATGCAATTATCTCATCCTCTGTCATCCCCTTCTCCTCCCACCTTCAATCTTTTCCAGCAGCAGGGTCTTTTCCAATGAGTCAGTTCTCCACATCAGGTGGCCAAAGTATTGCAGTTTCAGCTTCAGCATCAGTTCTTCAATGAATATTCAGGACTAATTTTCCATAAAAGGGACTGGTTGGATCTCCTTGCAGTCCAACGGACTCTCAAGAGTCTTCTCCAACACCACATTTCAAAAAACATCAATGATTTGGCACTCAGCTTTCTGTATAGTCCAACTTTCACATCCATACATGACTATTGGAAAAACCATAGCTTTAACTAGACAGACTTTTTTGGCAAAGTAATGATTCTGCTTTCTAATATGCTATCTAGGTTGGTCATAGCTTTTCTTCCAAGGAACAAACATCTTTTAATCTCATGATTTTGGAGCCCTCCCAAAATAAATTGTGTCACTGTTTCCATTGTTTCCCCATCTATTTGTCATGAAGTGATGGAGCCAAATGTCATGGTCTTAGTTTTTGGAATATTGAGTTTTAAGTCAACTTTTTCACTCTCCTCTTTCACTTTCATCAAAAGGCTCTTTAGTGTTTCTTCACTTTCTGCCATAACAGTGATGTCATCTGGATATCTGAGGTTATTGATGTTTTTCCTGGCAATCTTGATTCCAGCTTGTGCTTCATCCAGCCTGGCATTTCTCATGATGTGCAGGGTGACAGTATACAACCTTGGCATGCTCCTTTCCTGATTAGGAACCAGTCTGTTGTTCCATGTCCAGTTCTAGCTGTTGCTTCTTGATCTGCATACAGATTTCTTGGGAGGCAGATCAGGTGGTATGGTATTCCCATCTCTTTCAGACTTTCCCACAGTTTGTTGTCATCCACACAGTCAAAGGATTTGTCATAGTCGATAAAGCAGAAGTAGATGTTTTTCTGGAACTCTCTTTCTTTTCTCGATGATCAATTTGATCTCTGGTTCCTCTGCCTTTTCCAAATCCAGCTTGAACAATTGGAAGTTCACAGTTCACACTTCAGAGTTCCCCATGTTGAAGCCTAACGTGGAGAATTTTGAGCATTACTTTGCTAGTGTGTGACATGAGTGCAACTGTGTGGTAGTTTGAGCAATACTTGGCATTGCCTTTTTTTGGGATTGGAAATAAAATAGGGGAGAGGTGTAGGGAGGGATCAATTTGGAGTTTGGAATTAAAATATACACACTACTAAATGTAAAATAGATAACAAATAAGTATCTACTGTATATAAAAGGGAACTAAATACCTTGAAAAACTCTAATAGACGAAATGTAGGAAAATAATATGTATACATATATATTATATAACTGAATCACTTTGGTGTACACCTGAAGCTAACACATTATAAAATCTCTAATATTTCAACAGCCATGAAATTAAAAGACGATTACTTTTTTGAAGAAAAATTATGACCAACCTAGATAGCATGTTCAAAAGCACACACATTACTTTGCTGACTAAGGTCCATCTAGTTAAGGCTATGGTTTTGCCTGTGATCATGGATGGATGTGAGAGTTGGACTGTGAGGAAAGCTGAGCACAGAAGAATTGATGCTTTTGAACTGTGGTGTTGGAGAAGACTCTTGAGAGTCCCTTGGACTGCAAGGAAATCCAACAATTCCATTCTAAAGGAGATCAGCCCTGAGATTTCTTTGGAAGGAATGATGTTAAGGTTGAAACTCCGGTACTTTGGCCACCTCATACGAAGGGTTGACTCATTGGAAAAAACTCTGATGCTGGGAGGGATTGGGGCAGGAGGAGAAGGGGACGACAGAGGATGAGATGGCTGGATGGCATCACTGACTAAATGGATGTGCGTCAGTGAACTCCAGAAGTTTGTGATGGACAGGGATTTCTGGCGTGCTGCGATTCATGGGGTTGCAAAGAGTCGGACATGACTGAGTGACAGAACTGAACTGAATATTTCAACAGAAAATAAAGAAAGATAGAAATCAACAATAGGTAGAGAAACTCAGAAATGTGAAAATTTCTGGCACTTTCTGGAAATGTCATGAATATATTGACTAAAGCAAACAATCTTAGGGGTCAAGCAGAAGGGAATGAGCCTAGGGACGCAAGACTATGACCAGAATGGGAAGCACTCTTTATGTAGAAATACACTGCAGTTTTCATCTGTGACATGAAGGATCATGAACATTTCCACAGTAGTGATGTACTGGGACTAGCGTCGTATTTTAGAAAGTCAGCTTAAATTCAGGAAAAATTGGTTTAGTATAAAGAATGGAGACAGCAAAATTAGTTAAGAAAATTTTGAAAAATTCAAAGCAGGGGTGGATGAGGAATTGAATAAACATATTGACCAATTTGAAGAGAAATTAATGTATTAGAGTTATCTTTGGAACATTGATTACAAAATTTTATTTACTATCACAGGTGAGGTGAGGGAGAAGAATTGTTCATTACACCTGAATTTAATGCACTGGAAGTATCAGCATCTAGTTTGTTTGACATCATTATTATAAGCTCATGGAGAATTTGAAGCTGAAATGGTTGAGTTGCATAAGGTTAGTATAAACAGTAAAAATTAGGTCTTCATGCATATTTAACTCTTTGCAATTAGAGTTGAGAAGGATTTGTGTATGTGGGCTGAAAAACATAGCTATTTACAAAAGATCTTTTAAAAGGATCTAAAAGTTTTGATTTTTTGGTTCAGTTCAGTTGCTCAGTCATGTCCAAGTCTTTGCGAACCTATGAATCTCAGCACTCCAGGCCTCCCTGTCCATCATAAACTCCCAGAGTTCACTTTGACTTTTAGGCAGAGTTAAAGAATAATAATTAGCTTCTGATTCATCTTATTTGTCTCTCAACATCATTTTTCATTTTACCAAGAACTGATTTATTGAGAAAACTCAGTAATCAGAAATTGACATGCTTTTTTTTCTCTCCTGGAAGTGAAACCCAGACTCTGAAGAATAGATTTCTAGAAATAGCTTTTTGGAAACTCACAGGCAGTCTTTACAGAACGTTAGCTAATTCCCATAACTTCAGTCTCCTAAGACACAAACTGTTGGTTCTTCTTTCTCTGTGGTTTTGCTTTACTAAAAGCATTATAATAAGATCAATCATATAGGGTAATTAGAATACTCAAGCTCATCAGGTGTCAAAGCTTTAAGAGTGGTCAATTTATCGAGATTGCAAACCAAAACTGATCATATTTTGTTATTCTGTGAATTAACATAAAATTCAAGCCTACGTAAAAATAGCTAGTAGTTCTGGGTCTTAAAAATAGGTGATATTACAGAAAGAGCAAGTGCTTCTCCTTAAAATTGAAGATCCTTGTCAAAGATGACTTACTATTGCCGTTGTAGAATAAATTTAAGCATAGATATTTAAAAATGTTAATTTTGGATGATCTGAGTATTCCTTGGAAGAAAAACAGAAAAGTTGATTGAAAAAACTGGGAGCGGAAAAGGTATGAAAAGATGTGGTTAAGAAATATTTGACAAAATACATCTAAGAAAGTAGGAGCGAAGTAATTAAGAGGTTATGCAAATATGGAACTAGGGAGACTTTTTGAGGGGGCTCTATTTTCATTTTTAGGAAAAGAAAATAGCAACTCCCTTTTGTGAGAACTAGATGGAAAACTAATTCATGTTCAGTTCATGCTGTCAGAAACCTTCTGGAAAGAGCAATTTCAGTGAAAACATGAGAGTTCTTTCTCTGAGAAAACAAGAATAGCAAGCCAAAACAAAATGAATAAGGAACACAAAAAAAATTCTATCTTGTCAGTGATAAAGGCTCTTACAATGAACCTTGTTACTTCTTAAACATAAACAAGGGGAAACTAATTCAATAAATCAAGCTTTTTATTTGCATATTGCAAAGCTATGTCTGAGGCTTTCCATATGGTACTAGTGGTAAATCTTGCTTGGAGAATCCCATGGACAGAGGAGCCTGGTGGGCCACAGTCCATAGAATTGTAAACAGCTGGACATGACTGAAGCAACTTAGCACACATGTATGCACAATACTATCTCTACTTACTGTTCTTCATCTAAAGTTTGTTTGAATTTTGGAATTTGAAATTGTCCTAAAGAAGAGATGCCAGCATTTCAAGTGGCTATAGCATATGAAAAAGCACCATGGCATCTGGTGAGTACCATTCTTTTCTCCTTATTTGCATCTTTTACAGTATCAAAAGCTCCTCAAAGTGAACTTGTTTTGTCTGCTTAAATTCTATGCACAGATCAACACTTACTTTTTAGTCATCCCTGATATGAATCACTTATATTTTATTTTTAAAACACATTTTTCCTCTAGTGACCTCAGTTGATGTTTGAACAATTTCAGTTCTTGTGTTCCCATCACCTATCTTCATTCTGTGATTGAGTTAATCTTGGAAAAATCTCCCTTACTTAACTTTACCACAAATAGCAGGTTGCCATTTATGTCATGTATACCTATAGTTGGCAGCATTTCATCTAGGCAAATATAGGATAATTTTCTTAGAGATTTCAAGTCATATTACTATAAGCTACTTGTATCAGTTCAGTTCAGTTCAGTTGCTCAGTCATGTCCGACTCTAAAATTCCATGAATCTCAGCATGCCAGGTCTCCCTGTCGATCACCAACTCCCAGAGTTCACTCAGACCCATGTCCATCCAGTTCGTGATGCCATCCAGCCATCTCATCCTCTGTCATCCACTTCTCCTCCTGCAACCCATCCCTCCCAACATCAGAGTCTTTTCCAATGAGTCAACTCTTCACATGAGGTGGCCAAAGTACTGGAATTTCAACTTTAGCATCATTCTTTCCAAAGAAATCCCAGGGTTGATCTCCTTCAGAATGGACTGATTGGATCTCCTTGCAGTCCAAGAGACTCTCAAGAGTCTTCTCCAACACCACAGTTCAAAAACATCAATTCTTCTGTGCTCAGCTTTCCTCACAGTCCAACTCTCACATCCATCCATGACCACAGGAAAAGCCATAGCCTTGACTAGACGAACCTTAGTTGGAAAGGTAATGTCTCTGCTTTTGAATATACTACCTAGGTTGGTCATAAGTTTTCTTCCAAGGAGTAAGTGTCTTTTAATTTTATGGCTGCAGTTACCATCTGCGATGATTTTGGAACCCCAAATAATAAAGTCTGACACTGTTTCCACGGTTTCCCCATCTATTTCCCCTGAAGTGATTGAACCGGATGCTATAATCTTCCCTTTCTGAATGCTGAGTTTTAGGCCAACTTTTTTGCTCTCCTCTTTTACTTTCATCAAGAGGCTTTCTAGTTCCTCTTCACTTTCTGCCATAAAGGTGGTGTCATCTGCATATCTAAGCTTATTGATGTTTATCCCGGCAATCTTAATTCCAGCTTGTGTTTCTTCCAGTCCAGCATTTCTCATGATGTACTCTGCATATAAGTTAAATAAACAGAATGACAGTATACAGCCTTGACGTACTCCTTCCTTACTTGGAACCAGTCTGTTGTTTCACGTCCAGTTCTAACTGTTGCTTCCTGACCTGCATACAGATTTCTCAAGAGGCAGGTCAGGTGGTCAGATATTCTCATCTCTTTTAGAATTTTCCACAGTTTATTTTGATTCACACAGTCAAAGGCTTTGGCATAGTCAATAGAGCAGAAATAGATGTTTTTCTGGAACTCTCTTGCTTTTTCCATGATCCAGTGGATGTTGGCAATTTGATCTCTGGTTCCTCTCCTTTTCTAAATCCAGCTTGAACATCTGGGAGTTCAAGGTTCATATATTGCTGAAGCCTGGCTTGGAGAATTTTGAGCATTACTTTACTAGCATGTGAGATGAGTACAATTGTGTGGTAGTGTGAGCATTCTTTGGCATTGCCTTTCTTTGAAATTGGAATGAAAACTGACCTTTTCCAGTACTGTGGCCACTGCTGAGTTTTCCAAATTTGCTGGCATATTGAATGCAACACTTTCACCGCATCATCTTTCAGGGTTTGAAACAATCTACTAAGTTCTCTGAGTCCAAGACTGAAATTCTAGAAAAGTTTGAAAAAAGACTCCAGGTATAAGGAAAATTTTACTTGATTTGGTAAATATTTGTAGAAAATAAGGCAACACTTTATAATGATCATGATAATGACCTGACTACATTTTATAAGCCCACTAACAAGCTAGGCAGAGAAGTAGGTTAGGCCAGATATAGGACTAAAGATCCTGTAGATCAATATGAAAAAATATGAAATATTACAAAGCTTTGAAAATGTATCCATTCTAATGTTATATACAATTGCAAGCACAGAGTTATATCATAGGACCAGGAATTATTTTGGCAGCTCAGAACTTGATTAAAACAAATATGGCCACCACTTACACTTAGTGCAGAGAGTTTATAATAATTTTCTTGAAATGAGTTTCTTTTAATATGAATACTAAATAAATTCTTCAACCTCATAATTCATGCATCTTGGTGGAAGTAATGTTCCTATCTTAGATATAAGTTTAAGTTGTCATCCTGTATTAGCAGTATTGCCCAATGGGACCAATTTCAGAAATTTCATTGATATAGTTCTGCATGTTGGCTTAGCATGAGAGAAATCTAGCTCCTAATGTAAACCCAATACTAGTTAGTGAAAGACCAAACTGTTTTCACTGGTGCCAAACTGATCATTTTATTTGGGTATTATTTGAAACTTTATTTATCTGCAACATAAAATTAATACAGTTAGCCCTTTCTGAATAAACATCTACATCCTTATTTGTTTTGCCTACTACAATGTTCTAAGTCCTATCTGGCTCTTGAAGTTTCTCAATAATTTTTTGCTTAGGAATCAGAAACTCTCCTATATATTTTCCACAATCACCCTGCCCTAGTTCAGATTGTAACCAAAGCAGAACAACTATGAATCTTTTAGGACAGCTAATAGGTCAGTGTGGCCTGATCTAAGACTGCATCTAAACGACTGGCCACTGACATTATTAATACATAGTAGAAAACCTAGATTATGGAATTCATGTTGTTCAGCTTTGTGAGGTTTTAGAAGCATGATGAATCCAAGAATCTTCTAGATTCAGTCCATTCAAATCTAGAATGGCTGAGAATGCACTACTAAATCTTTTAATTCAGCAGAGTACACTTACTAAGGGGCTTCCCTGGTACCAAAGCAGAACAACTATGAATCTTTTAGGACAGCTAATAGGTCAGTGTGGCCTGAATCTAAGACTGCATCTAAACGACTGGCCACTGACATTATTAATACATAGTAGAAAACCTAGATTATGGAATTCATGTTGTTCAGCTTTGTGAGGTTTTAGAAGCATGATGAATCCAAGAATCTTCTAGATTCAGTCCATTCAAATCTAGAATGGCTGAGAATGCACTACTAAATCTTTTAATTCAGCAGAGTACACTTACTAAGGGGCTTCCCTGGCAGCTCACATGGTAAAGAATCTCCCTGCAATACAGACCTGGGTTTGAACCCTAGGTCGAGAAGATCCCCTGGAGAAGGGAATGGCTATCCACTCCAGTATTCTTGCCTAGAGAATTCCATGGAAAGAAGGTCCTAGCAGGCTACAGTTCATAGGATCCCAAAGAGTTGGACATGACTGACTGAGTGACTGACACTCTACGGAGAAGTTATAATAGTCATGTGACCCAGCAATGAATGATCAAATAATGCAAACTGTTGTGGGATATTTTTAATGGAATCACATATACTAAGATGAGGATTTTCAGATTTGTCTATCAATGTTTCAGTAAGGAGGCATTTTCTCATACAGTACATTACCTCCATCTCTTTCTATTTTCCTTTTTGTGCAAACCACTGGTGCTAGAGAGAGGAGTGTTCTCCTATGACATGAGTTCTGCTTTCCATAGATGATATATCCTGTTTCCCCATTTAGCATATATTCATATTATCAACATAATATTTTCCCATATGTCAAAACATATCCAGAATCTGATATCTTGCCACCAATGCTACCACATCCAGGTCCAAGCCACTGTTATATTTAGCCTCGATTATTAGAAGAGCCTCAAAACTGTTTTTAGACCATTGTTCCTGTCCCTGCCTAATGTATTCTCAAACTAAGCAACCAGAGTGATTCTTTTAAAATATGAACCAGACAGTATTGCTTTGATGTGCAGGTAACTGCCACCATCTCCTACCATCATGAGTGTAAGAGGAAAGATTTCACTGTGGCCTGCATTACCATGGCCTTTTCTGCCAAGGAACTTCACACCTGTAATTTTTCTGACTTTCCTACCAGCTCACACAACACTGCTACCCCTGTCTTGTGCATTCTGCTTCAGTTTTACTAATCTTCTCCTTAGATCTCTGTAAACACCTTCCTCCCTTACAGCTTTTATACTTGGTATGAAACTGTTTGCACATGTACCTCATCCACCAGTCTCATTCATGCACATCCTTTGTGTCTCTATTCATATATTACCTTAAAGAGAAATACTTCCCTGATAACACAAAATAAACAGCAATCCATTGCAACCCACTACAGAGATGCCTTTACCCATTAATTGCTTTATTTTTCTGCATAATACTAATGTAACTGATAACTTTGTCTGCTTTTTTTATAACATGAAAGGCAAGAATTTTGTCCATGCTACTTATTCACGTTCCTGTAACACCTGGAATGATGCTTATTATATGATTGCTATTTAATTAATGAATGACATTTGTTCAATAAATTAGTGAAATTATTGCTTAATGACAGAATACCACAACTATTGAATTTAATAATTGCTTTTAAAACAGCCTTAGGTTGAGTTTGGGCAACTTTTTCACTTTAAAACCAACTTAACCCCTAGATGTCAAAATTACATGAAAAGAAACCAGGTCAGTTTTCATTCCAATTCCAAAAAAAAGGTAATGACAAAGAATGTCCAAACTCCTGCACAATTGCACTCATCTCACATGCTAGTAAAGTCATGCTCAAAATTCTTCAAGCCAGGCTTCAGCAATACATGAACTGTGAACTCCCTTTTGTTCAAGCTGGATTTAGAAAAGGCAGAGGAACCTGAGATCAAATTGCCAACATCCACTGGATTATGGAAAAAGCAAAAGAGTTCCAGAAAAACATCTATTTCTGCTTTATTGACTATGCCAAAGCCTTTGACTCTGTGGATCACAGTAAACTGTGGATAATTCTGAAAGAGATGGGAATATCAGACCACCTGACCTGCCTCTTGAGAAACATGTATGCAGATCAGGAAGCAACAGTTAGAACTGGACGTGAAACAACAGACTGGTTCCAAGTAAGGAAGGAGTACGTCAAGGCTGTATACTGTCATTCTGCTTATTTAACTTATATGCAGAGTACATCATGAGAAATGCTGGACTGGAAGAAACACAAGCTGGAATCAAGATTGCCGGGATAAATATCAATAAGCTTAGATATGCAGATGACACCACCCTTATGGCAGAAAGTGAAGAGGAACTCAAAAGCCTCTTGATGAAAGTGAAAGGAGTGTGAAAAATTTGGCCTAAAGCTCAACATTCAGAAAATGAAGATCATGGCATTTGGTTTCATCACTTCATGGAAAATAGGTGGGGCAACAGTGTCAGACTTTATTTTTGGGGGCTCAAGAATCACTGCAGATGGTGACTGTAGCCATGAAATTAAAAGACGATTACTCCTTGGAAGAAAGGTTATGACCAACCTAGGTAGCATATTCAAAAGCAGAGACATTACTTTGCCTACTGAGGTCCGTCTAGTCAAGGCTATGATTTTTCCTGTGGTCATGGATGTGAGAGTTGGACTGTGAAGAAGACTGAGCGCTGAAAAATTGATCCTTTTGAACTGTGGTGTTGGAGAAGACTCTTGAGAGTCCCTTGGACTGCAAGGAGATCCAACCAGTCCATTCTGAAGGAGATCTGACCTGGGATTTCTTTGGAAGGAATGATCCTAAGGCTGAAAATTCAGTACTTTGGCTATGTCATGCAAAGGGTTGACTCATTGGAAAAAACTCTGATGCTGGGAGGGATTAGGGGCAGGAGGAGAAGGGGATGACAGAGGATGAGATGGCTGGATGGCATCACGGACTCGATGAACGTGAGTCTGAGTGAACTCCGGGAGATGGTGATGGACAGGGAGGTCTGGCCTGCTGCGATTCATGGGGTCACAGAGTCGGACATGACTGAATGACTGAACTGTGAACTATTATATTTGCTTCTCATAATTTTTTTATCCAGAATACTCAGTTCACTGTCAAAATGTGTGATATCAAGTAGTTTTTAATGAGCAGATGAACACGTCTTATGCTTCTTTTTCATTATGTTAAAAATGTGTTTCTGAGAAGTACCTTATAAATGCAATGTGATTAAGATTTAAATAAAGGAACATTCAAGTATAACTAATTATTCCCTAAAAAATTATGTTTTATAAAGTGAAAACCTGTAGTATCTGTAGGGGGGGAAAAAAGGCAGAAAACTTTGGGATGTCTTCTTCTATCGACCCCTAGATGGTCTTTAATATGGAATTCATTCCATAGTCCTGCTCCCTTTACCACAGATTAAATTGTGACACATTTTATTTAGAATCTCTTCAGACCTTATTTCCTCCCAGATGCCACATATTTATAGAAAGTCAACTTCTGATGATCTTTCTTTAAGAATCAAGTTATATCAATTTTTCACCATTGAATGCCTTCCCAAAGGCCTTCAAAAAGAATGACATATTTGTGCAATGATAATGAAAGTGTTTTGTCTACCATACAGTTCTTGCAATATTAATTCTAAATTATTCTAGAACCTGAAGTATCAAGGGGTGTAGTCTGAGTTATGCTGTCCCTTTGGGTGCCACCAAAGATTGATATGTTCAGCTAACTTCATAAGGGAAAAGAATAAAATTAGTGTAAACTTGAGCAAGGACTTTTTTTTTTTTTTTTGTCTTTCTTAGCAGTTCTCAAAGTGATGGGATCATCTCACTACACAGTACAGAATGTCACCTCAAAAGTGATGAGTCTTCTGATGAAAACCTTTGTGATAGGTTTAGCTCATCTTTTAATCTTTACTTTCATAATGCTGATATTAATTCATATTTTTATACATAGCAATTTGGATTATACATAAAAATTGAAGAGTCCTTTTCTCAAAAATGTAATTTTAGTGAGGAACATATCAGAGGCTTAGTGGAAACAATTTCAGAATGATAAACAATAACTATTTTCATGTTTTATTCAATAAAAAAAATTATGACTACTCCCTTATAACTGTAATAACCTGAAGGGATACCTATAGTATCAAATAAGTAAAACCAAATGAAAGTTAAAAGTTTATTTATTGAAACCTTAACTTTTCACTGAATCTAACTACTAAAAATAAAAGGAGATTTTCATCATGGAGTTTTCTTGAATAGATTCTGATTCCCCTCTCCTGAACTTTGTTGCATGGCCTTCCTTAGTGCTCAGGATCAATGCTTTGAGATTTTTCTTTGTTCTTATATTTGGGCTTATCTGAAAAGCTATTGGAAAACACACTCTCCTTGTAGGAGAATAATCAAGATGGTAAAGTAGTAGGACATGGAGCTCACCTTCCTGTCACAAATATATACAAAATATATCTACATGTGGAATGAGTCACACAGAATATCTCGTCTGTCTTTGAATGAAGACTATTTCTCTTCTGATAGCTGGTGTTGAATGGTACCATCAGATCATGGTTTCCAAAGGAAAAGATTTAACTCCAGAACCAAAGACAATCTCAGTCACTAAGGCCTTTGTGTAGATTTTATTTAAAGTGGAAGCGACAGGAAAAGCTTCTAACATAGACATCAGAAGGTAGCAGGAGAGTATCCATCTCATCAGTTTAAGCAATGCCTTATATACTTCTCAACTAGCTGCTGAGAGTAGATAAAAAGTACCTCAAGGCTGTGAGAATTTCAACCAGACACTTTCTTGGTAACATACATCCTGGGATGACATCAGCACAATGTTAGCCAGAAGGAACAGGTTAACCCAGAGCTTCAGGTTGTGGAAGTTTTACTCTTACCTTCTCCCATAACATTCATCCAAAGCTACAAAAAAAAAAAAAAAAAAAAAAAGGAAAGAAAGAAAGAAAAAGAAAAGAAAAAAGAAAGAAAGAAAGAAAGAAAGAAAGAAAGAAAGAAAGAAAGAAAGAAAGAAAGAATGCAAGGGCAGGGCATGGCATGTCTTTGAACAAGGGATATTGCTGCCTTTGAGGTCTATTTGTTTAAGGCAAAAGAATGAGAAAATGTCTGCTGCTGCTGCTAAGTCGCTTCAGTCATGTCCAATTCTGTGCGACCCCAGAGATGCCAGCCTACCAGGCTTCCGTCTCTGGGATTCTCCAGGCAAGAACCATGGAGTGGGTTGCCATTTCCTTCTCCAGTGCATGAAAGTGAAAAGCGAAAGTGAAGTCCCTCAGTCGTGCCGGAGTCTTAGTGACCCAATGGACTCCAGCCTACCAGGCGCCTCCATCCATGGGATTTTTCAGGCAAGAGTACTGGAGTGGGGTGCCTCCTCCTTAGAGGGGCCTTTGGCTTAGACTCTTATCAACCTGCCTAAGTTAGCTCTCAGTCCCATGATTTGGTGGCCTGAAAGCTATTAAAAAGCTACTATCTTTTTAGTCCTTATTTATTGCTTCTTAGTTAATATGGGTTTATAATTAACTTCTGATTTATTCACTCTCAGTCAGTTCCTTGAACAACTAATTATTCTCAAATGTTCTTCTTTTGCTATGGTCCTCAAATGCATTTGATTCCTTTTTCTTTTTTTAACATCTATGTGCTTCTCTCCTATCTTGATGTGGCTGCCTTGCAACTAAGAGTCTTGCATTATAAGGTTATATAATACAAGGTTCTTTGACTCCTGTCAGTTTTCTAACTAAAATGTTTTATTGGGTCTTTATCACTGAAAAGATGTTTAAAACTCTATCAAAAAAGCAGTGAGTTTTCCCAAAGCTGCAAAATTCTGAATCTATATGTTATTTTTTTGCATTTTTGCTTGCAGACTGGCTCATATCTATCTTGCCAACCTTGGAGAATGTAGCCATACAATACACTAGGAACATGCTTTTGAAACATTTTCTCTACAGTTAAAGTAAGCATGTGGTCTGCCTCACAAGTGATTTCAGTTTTCCCTTTATCAAGTGTGTGTTCCACTATACAAAATGTATCATGGTCTTTCTAGCCCCCAGTATTGATTATTCACTGCCTAATACTTCTCTCCTTATTAAATAAGAAATATTTTTTAGAGTTTTCCTATAACTATATCTCTCTTCTGATGCCATTTCTGTTTTAAGTAATGCTAGCATCACCAAATTTTAAAAACTTTAATTTTCAGCTTATTCTCTCCCACCCTAGAGGGAAAGAAATAAAGTCTAATGCAAGTTGGGGCTTCCCAGGTGGCACTAGTGGTAAAGAACCTGCGTGACAATTCAGGAGACATGAGACATCCCTATATTGGGAAGAACCCTTAGAGGAAAACATAACAACTAAATCCAATATTCTTTCCTGGAGAATACCATGGACTGAGGAGCCTGGCAGGCTAGGGTCCATAGGGACACAAAGAGTTGGACAGAACTAAAATAACTTATCACACACAATGCAGATTGAGCTGTCTTCTTTCTTCTAACTACGCCTTCTAAAATAAACTATTTTCAAGATATCTCTAGCAGATAAAGTGAAGACAGAAAGATTGCATGAGATGATGTTAAGAACCATGCTTAGAAGTGGCTTTAATTACTCCCATTCAAATCGAATGGGCCAAAAACTTGTCTTTTGGGACCAACCTAAAATCAAGGAGTCTTGGAAGTATAGATGAGTACATGATCATTGCTGAGAACTATAAATGTTTGCCACAGTATTTCATTTATGAAAGAAACACAGAAAAATAAAAGATAAAGCAGCTGTATTCAAAGATGCAAGGTAAACTGATTATTGACTGCACTGATTGTAAGGTATTTCTGAGATTCAAAGAGAAGGTGAAAACAAAAACAAAAACAAAACAAAACTAAGAATGTAGGTTACTTCCCTGGTGGTCTCATGGCTTATTGCAAGGGGCACAAGTTGGATTCCTGATTCAGGAACTAAGATCCCACATGCCATGCAGCACAAAAGGAAAAAAAAGAAAAAAAGAAAATGCTCTAGAACAGAAGGCTAAAGAGCTTATGAAAGAGACTCACAAGTTTTTCTCCTGTAATTGACACCTAATCTTATTGTATTGTGATCAGAAAAGATGCTTGGAATGAATTCATTTTTTTTTAATTTACCAAGGCTAGATTTATGGCCCAGGATGTGATTTATCCTGGAGAAGGTTCCATGTGTGCTTGAGAAACAGCTGAAATTCATTGTTTGGGAATGAAATGTACTACAGATATCAATTAGGTCTAACTGATCTATTGCAACACTTAAAGTTTGTGTTTCTTTGTTAATTTTCTGTTTAGTTGATCTATCCATAGGTGTGAGAGGGGTACTAAAGTCTCCCACTATTATTGTGTTATTGTTAACTTCCCCTTTCATACTTGTTAGCATTTGTCTTACATATTGTGGTGCTCCTATGTTGGGTGCATATATATGTATAGATGTTATATCTTCTTGGATTGATCTTTTGATCATTATGCAGTGGCCTTCTTTGTCTCTTTTCACAGCCTTTGTTTTAAAATCTATTATATCTGATATGAGTATTGCTACTCCTGCTTTCTTTTGGTCTCTATTTGCATAGAATATCTTGTTCCAGCCCTTCATCTTCAGTCTGTATGTGTCCATTGTTTCAAGGTGGGTCTCTTGTAGACAGCACATATAGGGGTCTTGTTTCTGTATCCATTCACCCAGTATTTGTCTTTTGGTTGGGGGGTAATTATTCACAAGTATGATCCCATTGCCATTTACTTTATTGTTTTAGGTTTGAGTTTATACACCCTTTTTGTGTTTCCTGTCTAGAGAAGATGCTTTGGCATTTGTTGGAGAGCTGGTTTGGTGGTGCTGAATTCTCTCAGCTTTTGTTTGGCTACAAAGCTTTTTGTTGTTGTTGTTTGCGAAGAATGTTTTTTTTTCCAGCCCTTCACCTTCAGTCTGTATGTGTCCGTTGTTTCGAGGTGGGTCTCTTGTAGACAACATATATAAGAGTTTGTTTTTGTATCCATTCAGCCAGTCTTTGTCTTTTAGTTGAGGCATTAAACCCACTTATGTTTAAAGTAAATATTGATAAGTATGATCCCATTGCCATTTACATTATTGTTTTGTGTTTGAGTTCATACACCCTTTCTGTGTTTGCTGTCTAGAGAAGATTCTTTAGTATTTGTTGGAGAGCTGATTTGGTGGTGCTGAATTCTCTCAGCTTTTGCTTGTCTGTAAAGCTTTTGATTTCTCCTTCATATTTGAATGTGATCATTGCTAGGTACAGTAATCTGGACTGTAGGTTATTTTTTTCATCACTTTAAGGATGTCCTGCCATTCCCTCCTTGCCTGAAGAGTTTCTATTGACAGATCAGCTGTTATCCTTATGGGAATCTCCATGTTATTTGTTGTTTTTTCCTTGTTGCTTTTAACATTTGTTCTTTGTGTTTGATCTTTGTTAATTTGATTAATATGTGTCTTGGGGTGTTTCACCTTGGGTTTATCCTGTTTGGGATTCTCTGGGTTTCTTGGACTTGGATGATTATTTCCTTCCTTATTTTTGGAAAGTTTTCAACTATTATATTCTCACATATTTTCTCATGGTCTTTCTTTTTGTCTTTTTCTTCTGGGACTCCTATGATTCAAATATTGGGGCATTTAACATTGTCCCAGAGGTCTCTTAGATTGTTCTCATTTCTTTTAATTCATTTTTTTCTACTTTTTCATTTATTTCTACCATTCTATCTTCTACCTCACTAATCCTATCTTCTGCCACTGTTATTCTACTGTTGGTTCCCTCCAGAGTGTTTTTTTATCTCATTTATTGCATTAGTCATTATATATCGACTTTTTTTTTTATTTCTTCTAGATCCTTGTTAACCCTTTTTTGTATCTTCTCAATCCTTGTCTCAAGGCTATTTATCTGTAACTCCATTTTGTTTTTAAGATTTTGGATAATTTTCAATATCATCATTTAGATTCTTTATCAAGCAGATTCCCTATCTCTTCCTCTTTTGTTTTGTTTGGTTGAAATTTATCCTGTTCCTTTACCTGATGGGTATTTCTCTGCCTCTTCATCTTGTCTATATTGCTGTGTTTAGGGTGGCATTTCCATGTTCTGGCTGTTAGTGGAATAATCTTTATTGTGGAGTTTCCTCACTGTAGGTGGTATTGGATGGGTGGTTTGCCAAGGTTCCTGGTTAGGGAAGCCTGTGTCTGTGTTCTGGTGGGTAGAGCTGGATTTCTTCTCTCTTAAGTGCAATAAAGTGTCCAGTAATGAGTTATGAGATGTCAGTGCGTTTGGTGTGACTTTGGACAGCCTGTATATTGAAGCTCAGGGCTATGTTCCTGTGTTGCTGAAGAATTTGCATGGTATGTCTTGCTCTGGAACTTGTTGGGCCCTGGGTGGTTTTTTGTTTTAGTGTAGGTATGGAGGCATTTGATTAGCTCCTATCAATAAATGGTCCCTGGATTCAGGAGTTCTCTGGTGTTCTCAGGATTTGACTTAAGACTTCTGCTTCTGGTTTTCAGTTTTATTCTGACAGTTGCCTCAAGACTTCTCCATTTATACAGCACTGATAAAACATATAGGTTAAAAATGAAATGTTTCTCCACAGTGAGGAACACCCAGAGAGGTTCACAGAGTTACGTGGGGATGAGAAAAGAGGAGACGGAGACAGAGATGACCCAAATGAGATGAGGTGAAATCAATAGAGTAGAGAGTAAGCTAGCCAGTAATCACTTCCTTATGTTCTCTCCACAGTCTGGACTGCTCAGAGATGTTCACAGAGTTATACAGAGAAGAAAAGAAGAGGAAAGGAGACAGGTGGTCAGGAGAATAAAGGGGAGAATCAAAAAGAGAGAGAGAGATCCAGCCAGTAATCAGTTCCCTAAGTATTCTCCACTGTCAAGAACACATAAATAAATTCACAGAGTTGAGTAGAGAAGAGAAGAGAGAGGGAGGAGATAGAGGTGACTTGGTGGAGAAAAGGGAGAGTCCAAAGAGGGAGAGACCAGTGAAACCATTAATCTTGCTCCCAAGCAAAAATGGATAGTGAAGACTGGATTCTTAAATGGACAAAATTGATAGCAAATACCAGAAAGCAAAGACTAAAAATCTAGAGTAGATGTAGGATTCTCAAAATACAATATTTTAAAAAAAGTCAAAAAATTATAACATATATATATATATATATGAAATTTGCTTTTAAAATAGAGTCTTTTTTGCAAAGTAAGATTAGGTTATAAAAATACAAAATTAAAGGAGTAATAGAGGACTTAAAATATATATATATTTTAATTTAAAGAATGATAATAGTAAATATATATCTAGGACTTTCTCTGGTGTTGTTGTGGACAGTGTGGGGTCAGTTCATTTTCAGATAGTTCCTTGATCTGGCTTATACTTCTCAAGTTCTATAGTCCCCTTCCTATGTAGTTGGTACTCAATACGGGGTTTTAATCTATTGCACCTGTCACTTCCATGACCATTCTCTTTGTTTGTTTTAACTTCTTCTGTTTGTTGGTCTCTTCAGTGTCTAATTTCCACCCTGACACATGGGGGCAGTGGTGGACACTTTTTTAGACTCACTTGTTCAGTCATGCTGTGCGGAGAGAGGAACACTGCAAACAAATAACACTGGTGTGTGCTCGCAGTGTCTCGGCCACACTAGGTTTGCCCCCACTCACGGTGTGTATGGTTTCCATCTACACTGCTTAGGATCTAGGTTGCTATGCCAGGAACTGTCTGAGGCCAACCCTGGGTTGTATGCACTTCCCAGGTTGAGCTTCTCAGGTTCAGGTACTCAGGTACTCCACAAAGGTACAGAGTTGGTTGGGCCTGCGTTTTGTGCCCTTTCCAGGTCTGAGCAGCTCAGATTACCAGGTATTTGATGAGCACAGTGGCAGCGATTTATTGCCTCCCCCATCCCTGTCACTTGGCTTTCTGGGTGTACAACTGGAGCACATTCTCAGGTGTGCCATGTATCTCTTCTGGGGAGCTGATTTCTGGCTGCAACCCTCCCAGCAGATGTCAACCATCCAGAATTCCAAGAAATCTTGGTCAACAATGGAGCCTGCTAGCAGCTTGGTAGATGATGCCTCTCTGCGGCCATGATTGCCCCCTTCTGGCTCTGACTGCCCTCACCTGCCTGTCTCTGGCAGGAGATGGGCAAATCTGCAGGCAGCTAGCTCTGCTCAGTCCTTTGTTCTATGAGTAGGCCTGGTGGTGTCTTAGGTTAGGGCTTTTCACAAGATGGCTATCCCACAGTCTGGGTTGCTATCTCAAGGTAGTTCCCTCAGATTGGCCTCAGGTCATTCAAGCCCTGTCCTTACTCTAAGCAGTGTAGCCCGGGCCTCCCTGCTCAGCCTCCGCTTGCTAGTGGCAGATGCAGGTGTCTGGGCTTCTTCTCAGAGAAAAGCTCGTAGATTTATTCTGGTTTTCAGAAATCTCTAAGGTACATTTTCCTACATGTCTCTGGCAGAAAAGGTTAACCATCTGAAGAACAGAGGTATGATCTCTCCACTCTGGCAAAATTAAGTGGGATGCGATTAGAACATGTGCCTTTCAATGATTTCCTATTTACCTTCCTTCATAAGCTGAAGCTGCCAGTGAAAATTTGCTTTCTCACTCTTCAGAAAGAGGGTGAAATTTTTCATTGACTAACTCTTACACTTGAAATATTTTAGTTTATACCTTTTTATACTCAAAATAAGTATACACATAAGCTAGAATCGATTTCCTGGGGAGATATCAATAACCTCAGATATGCAGATGACACCACCCTTATGGTAGAAAGTGAAGAAGAACTAATGAGTCTCTTGGTGAAAGTGAAAGAGGAGAGTGAAAAAGTTGACTTAAAGCTCGACATTCAGAAAACTAAGGTCATGGCATCCAGTCCCATCACTTCATGGCAAATAGACGGGGAAACAATGGAAACAATGGCAGATTTTATTTTGTGGGGCTCCAAAATCACTGAAGATGGTGACTGCAGCCATGAGATTAAAAGACACTTGCCCCTTGGAAGAAAAGCTATGACCTACCTAGATAGCATTTTAAAGTGCAGAGAAGTTACTTTGCCAACAAAGGTCCGTCTAGTCAAAGCTATGGTTTTTCCAGTAGTCATGTATAGATGTGAGAGTTGGACTATAAAGAAAGCTGAGTGCTGAATAGTTGATGCATTTGAACTGTGGTATTGGAGAAGACTCCTGAGAATCTCTTGGACAGCAAGGATATCCAACCAATAAATTCTAAAGGAAATCAGTTTTAAATATTCACTGAAAGTAGTGATACTGAAACACTAATACTTTGGCCACCTGATACGAAGAACTGACTCTTTGGGAAAGACCCTGCTGCTGGGAAAGATTCAAGCCAGAGGAGAGGTGGACGACAGAGGATGAGATTGTTGAATGGCATCACTGACTCAATGGACATGTGATTGAGTAAACTCCAGGAGTGGTTGATGGACAGGGAGGCATGGTGTGCTGCAGTCCATGGGGTCACAAAGAGCCACACAATACTGAATGACTGAAGTGAACTGGACTGATACTCAACCTATGACTTATCCTCCCCCTCCCCCTTTAATATTATATTTAAAGAAAAGCATCTATACCTTAGAGCAAGAGCACAGGAGAAGTTATATGACCAATAAGTAGATCAGATTCTAGCTACTAGTATTTTGTGATATATCTCTCCACACACTGAGAATATTTTAAGTACTTAGAGTCATCAGATCAGTTGATGCTAAGCAAGCATGGACTGATCAAATGCCAAAATGTACAAAAATACTAAATCTCCTTATCACATGATAAAAATATATTTTAACTATTTAACCTTAAAACATATAATATATATTATATAGACCATAATATACATACTGCAGTTCTTCAAGGGTTGTATTTATATTTATTTTTTTATTTATTTACTTTATTCATCTCTGTACTCTGGGCCAGGCATACATAAATATTCTACCAAGGTTTATTAAATAAAGATATAGCTTTTTTATTTTCTAAAATTTCATTACCATCTGCAGTGATTTTGGAGCCCAAAAAACTAAAGTCAGGGTCGGCGGCAGAGAGAAGCAATTCTATGTCCAATGAGCGGTGGCTGTATGGGCACAGAAGGGCCGAGAGGAACTACTCCACGTTCAAGGTCAGGATATAAGGGCAGCAGTGAGGAGATATCCCTTGTCCAAGGTAAGGAGCAGCAGCTGCGCTTTGCTGGAGCAGCTGTGAAAAATACCCCACATCCAAGGTAAGAGAAATTCAAGTAAATTTAAAGAATTGAATTAAATTAAAATTAAATTAAATGTTACAATTTATGTCATTTTAATGTCTAACTTTCCTATTTGTGTGGAAGTGCCTCAATGTAAAACAGTCTGCTCTGTATATACCCAAAGTCCAAGGTAAAAGAAACCCAAGTAAGACAGTAGGTATTGTGAGAGGGCTCAGAGGACAGACACACTGAAACCATAATCACATAAAACTAGTCAATCTAATCACATGGACCACACCCTTGTCTAACTTAATGAAACTAAGCCATTCACTGTGGGGCCACCCAAGATGGACGGGTCATGGTGGAGAAGTCTGACAGAACGTGGTCCACTGGAGAAGGGAATTGCAAACCACTTCAGTATTCTTGCCTTGAGAACCCTCAGTCTGCTCTGTATATACCCAAAGTCCAAGGTAAAAGAAACCCAAGTAAGACAGTAGGTATTGTGAGAGGGCTCAGAGGACAGACACACTGAAACCATAATCACATAAAACTAGTCAATCTAATCACATGGACCACACCCTTGTCTAACTTAATGAAACTAAGCCATTCACTGTGGGGCCACCCAAGATGGACGGGTCATGGTGGAGAAGTCTGACAGAACGTGGTCCACTGGAGAAGGGAATTGCAAACCACTTCAGTATTCTTGCCTTGAGAACCCCATGAACTGTAAAAAAAAAAAAAACAAAAAACAAAAAAACAAACAAAAAAACAAACCTTAAACAGGAAATTTTCAATTTTCAGCTAATCTTAAAAACTCCCTTGCATATTCCACCTAATAGGCTCACCTATAAATTAAAATATTTTATGTACAATTTTATTTCCCATATAGTCAGTTCTGCATCTTTCTGCATATTCAAGAGATTTGAGCTAATACCCAGGCTCTAGTTTTGTTCAACTATCCTACAAATCAAATATTATTAAACAATCGCAGATATCAACTATATATATTGGAATCCAGTTTGTGGTAGTTGTTAAATATGTTGGTTCGTATGTGACTAAGAAATATTTTATAGTCTTAATTAAGCTAGAAATAGTATAAGACATCAACATAAAATAGGAAAGATTCTTTA